>JAKSZT010053770.1:3906888-4036652 GCA_026826555.1 Tolypeutes matacus | reverse complement strand
AAAACTACACATTTTTCCTGCATGAAAATTAGAGCAACATTCTGTCTTTAGTATCTTCTTATGAAAATCGCTTAAATCTCCTATATATTCTTAATAGAGCCACATCAAACATATAATTATTTCTCAGTTCTAACCAGAGGATATAAATCGACTTCCTTTTTCAGGTATATCAAAATATGTGCCCATGATACATATTGTATTGTGGTTGTAGAAGAGAAATCTTGAAAGAAGAAGAACAGAACCATAAACTCTCTCTCTGTATTCCTGGGACATGTCTAACCAAAGCTTATACAGAATATATTTTTTTCCCTCTAATTGTGAATTGCTAAAAATATCTTGCAGGGATGGGCAATGGAAATTATATTTCAGTGAGATAGCAACCAGTCAAACATAACCTGATTAGTCCAATTGTATCCACCTATTCTTTTTAGATAATAGGCTTAGATATTTGAAATTCTGCATGTTTTATTGTAACCAATAATAAGCAGAAAGTAGAAATCTTTAAAACTAAAAGCATTGAAAATTTAGTAGTGGATGATTTAAAAGATCGAAGGTCATTTAAAAGAGCCTAAATTATTAGATAAAAGATAAAAGCTATACCATACAGTATTTCAAAAGTATAATTAAATTAAATGGTTACTTCATTTAAAAATTCCCTAAATGTAAAAGCCTTCAGGACATCCAGTTAAATACTAAAAACCTAGAATATATGTGCCATGAGATTCTTACAATTAAGAAAAGTCTTAGAAATTATAAATGAAAACAATTTTTATTCTCAACAGTAGAAATAAAAATGCCCTAGAATAACCTCAGCAAGAAATGTGAAAAAATTATGTGAAAGAAACAAGTTTTAATATATGAATTTCAATGACTCTGTAAGGTATAACTATATAGATATCTTATTCTTGTATAGGAAAACAATTCTGCAAAGTTGTGATAGCAGCCTCAAATTAAAATACACATTTAAACATAATCTAATCAAAATCTTTACAAATATTGCTTTGACTTAGAATTCATTTAGAATTTTAAAAAGTACACAGAAATTATTTTAGGAAAGAAATATAAAGTACAAGGGAAGATTTGCTCTATCCATCAAAAACTCTATTTTAAAGCCTCAGCGGTTAAAAAGCCCGGTCTATTTCTCCCTTATATAGGTTTCTGTGAGAAATAGGTATTTTGACCCATGTTGGGATGTATTGAATTCAGATACTATATAAGGTAGTGGAATGAGTGCAGTAAAGGCAATTATTTAAGAACTTGTTTCTTATCTCACCAGCAGTATCAAAGGATGCCTCACTATTGAAATAAAGAAAGAATGTGCTGTGAGCAAAGCAAAGCGGCCATCTGTAAGAAAGAAGTACAAAAACAGTACTTACTTAAATACGTGCACTTTTTCAACTGTTCGCAAAACTCACCCCTACAACTATTTAGTTGGAAAGAAAATCACTCTTAAAGAGTCAAAGTAGTTGAGGTGAGTGATGTTGATTCTTTTAACTGTAATTGGAATATTTTTGCCCAAATTTTTCAAGGTATATTGGTTAAAACTCAGATAAAACTATGACATAATTTTTGTTTAATTTGGTATGCATTGTTCAATAAGCTATTTAAGACTGTTTTGCCAAACAATAAAATAGTTATACCAATCACTGCTGATCCTAATTTTATTTCACTTTATACAATGTTTAATATTTGCTAATTCCTATGCAAAAAATCTGTCTACTAATTGCCAGATTCTTTAGCTTTTAGCAATATATGTTTCTCTCTGTCTCTCAACATATGGGAAAAGTTTAATCATGATAACTAATGAGCCCAGTTTAATTAGGTCCAATTTTTATATTTGATTCACATTTAATTTTTCCAGAAGCATGATTTCCTACACAACGGCTTGGCCATATGATATGCTTTGGTCAATTAAAATGAGAGATGGTATGCCAATTTCCAGTTTAAATCTCAAGAGACTTTACCTTATTCCCACTTGCTCTCTTATGCTTCTGCCATCATCCTGTGAAGTACATGCCCAGGCTAGCTTTATTAGGGTGAAAACTTACAGTTTTGAGGCTGTAAAAATGTTCAAATCAAGGCATCATCAGAGATACTGTCTCAGCAAGGTTGGCTGCTGGCAGATCCTGGAGTGTGGGGCAAAGCAAAATGGCAGCTCTCCGTCAGGGTCTATGCCTTCTCCTCCAGGCCGCTTTCTTTTTGAGCTCAGCTGTGGGCGATCAAGCATATGGCAGAAGTCATCTCTTCAGCCTTGAGCTGCTCTGTTGTAGAATTAATGTATGGATAAATTTGTGTTTGATTCTTGCTGTTCTTTGATAGAGCAAGTGGCATTCTTTCTCAGTACTTGCACCCTTTAAAAGGAGTGACCAGGTACTTGATGTTCCCTTTCCTCAAGAGCAGCCCCAAGGCACTGGTATTCCCAGCTTTAACCACGATTCTGGATTCCAAATTTGGTAGCAATGAGTGATGGCCTCCTGGGGACTATTAAATTGGACAATTATCAAACCAGTAGCAATCATAATAGACTTATGTGAGAGGTCTTTGCCAATTCTTCTGCACCATGAAATTCTGGATTCCAATGATATCATGGGGGAAAGTGGGAGGAGAACAGCTACAAATCTTACTTAGATTAAATTCCCATAAATAGTAGGATGGAAGTTTGAGTCAGATTTAAATTTGATTTAAAGAAAATAGTTGGGTATTTTTTGCACATTCAAGATTGTGGTTTAGATTTATACTCACTACTCATCCTAAGTCTGCTGTTAATTATTAAATTAAAAAAAAAACTGTAATAAAGAAATATACTGTACTCTTTAGGAAAAAACATATAAAACAGAAGTTCTCTGACTTGAAATTTTATTATTACTGAATTTCACCACCCTAGATTTTGCAAAAAAGTCAATACTATTGATTATTTAGCTCAGGTATCTGCAAAATAATGATTTCTCCATCCATTTTTATTTTTCTTCTGAGATTTTGAAACACTGGCCATTTCAATCTAAAAATTGCTATTTCTGTAACTCTGAGATTTAAATTGACTTGTTTTATGGCAGGGGATCCAGAGAAGTCACCTGAAAGGCTCATCAAACAGGGCATGAAGGATTTTAGTAACAACTTTCTGCTTAGCAACCAGATGAATTTCTCCCTCTTATTTGGTTTGGACAAGCAAGCAAACTGTTAATTTACAGCGGACTTTGATTTTCACTCGATTCCACTAAAGTTCAGAAAATTAGTTCCCAGGGATACACTCCATCACTACCAGTTTCTTTTTATCCATGGTGCATGTGTGCATTTCAGTGAAGAAAGATGAGTTTGATATATGACTTATCCAGAAAATAAATAACACAGTGTTTGTGAACTGCTGTTGTCTTTCATGCCTGGGTAACCTGGATTTGCATTAGAATCCTGCCATAATTTAACAGCATAATTTACGGTGTTTTCAAAAGACATCCTTTTTAAAAAATTCCCTGAACTGATCATCCAAGTTCATTCTTTTTGCCACATTAGTGATTTAGAATTTCAATTTTCCCCTTGAAACTGTCACTTTAAGGAATGATAGTTGTGCCGAAAGTAAAATTAATATTTTTAAATTTAGCATTATTGTTAATAATAACTTTATTCCTGATTTCTTGACCTTCATTGGGCCTTGGAGCCAGGCAAATTTTGGTTCTCTGATCAGTACTTAGAAGCTATATTAACTAAAAATTTAAAGTATAGGTTTGTCCTCTGAGCTTTTAAATTTGTAAGATCAACACAGTGGATCAGAACATATATTGCCAAGGACTTAAGGGGAAAATATTGGAGACTTGGCCACAAGACTTGCTGGTATGTAAATTATGTCATACATGTCAGATAGTTTGTGTCAAACAGAAATGAAAGCCTAGATATCTTAGATAAATTATATTAAATGTTTGACTTACCTAACTATTCTTTTTCAGATGCCATGGTCTCTAAGCATGTCCCTGATTTCCATGTTGGTCTAGCTTTAGTTCTTTATTAATTCATTCAACATGTAGAACTAACAGCCTAGCACGAATGAAAGTATTGATTTTCCTATAGTATTTCCACTCCTCATGAGTATAACTTCTCTTGATAAATAAATAAAATCGCTTCCAATAATTTTTTCCCAAGGTGTTTAAAAGTAAGGAGTATTACTGTGAATATTTCCAAAATGTCTATACAGTATATCTGATCATATATTAATACTATGGCTGTCTGGAGTCTACTTCAGTGAAATGTGAGTCTGATCTGGCCAACTCTGTGTCTAGAAGAGTGAAGTCTTTGGGACCTTCAAAAATGATTGAGATCCAGCCACCCTTACCTTAAATCCAATTTCTTTATCACTTTCAAGTTTATTCTTTTATTGATTTGTATGGTATAAAAATCTGTTACTTTCTAGCCATATATCTCTAAATCAAATTTTCCTAATACTAAATGAAGCTAATAATTTGTAATTTGTCAAGATGCTGTTTGGATTAACGATAATATTTAGAAAGTATGTGGCACATTTATCTAGGGCAGGGGTTCTTAACAAGGGGTCTGTGAGCTTGAATTGAAATTAAAAAAAAAAAACATTATTCTTGTGGAGATGTATTGGTGCAGGTGTGATATATTTATTAAATAATACACAGTATTGTGTGGACATAGTAAGGGGTCCATGGCTTTCACCTGACTGGCAAAGGGGTCTGTGGAACAAAAATTTTAAGAACCCCTGATCTAGAGTATATAGTAAATATTTAATAAATGGTAGTAAAATTAAAATATGAATACATTGTAATGAATTTTCTTAGAACTAATCTACTACTTTGTATTACCTTAGAGATGAGGACAAATCTAGAGGCACGACTTTTTGAAAATATGCCTTACTAGATCAAGAATACGTCTAATTTGCTTTATGGAAGTTATAGTCCCCAAACCTCACCACTGAAGGGAGCATTATTAGTCATCTGGTCCAATCCCAGCCACAAAGGAATCCCTACTAGAATTTTTCCTCTTTTAAAAACCTTTTAGTGACTAAGAACTGACCTCTGTCTAAGTCCCATTCATTAGTCTCATTTTGGATAAACCCACCCATGAAGCTGAAATGTGTATCTTTGTAACATCCATCCTTTGATTCTAGTTGCCTCCAAATAATTCCTCTTCAAAAACTCCTAGCATGTTTCTAGGAAATTTCATTTTTTCCAAATTGAGCCTCCCAAGTTCCCTCAATTATTTTCGTATTGTGGAATTTCTAAATTATTCACCATCTTTTTTATGTTAAAATGAAGCTTCTCCACCTGGATATAAAAATAGTCCATAAGTGGCCTGACAATGATGGTAGGCCATGAAAAATGGGACTATTGCCTTCTTTGATCCCAATATTGCCCTTTGATGACCTATTATTATCATTCTATCACAGTTTAATAATGGATTACTGTTTATTGCCTTGTTTTAGCAGCCAATCACAATTTTTGTTCACACTTAGCTTATAGATAACTGAGGTCTTGTTCACAATATCTGCTCTCAGAGTAGGTCTTCCCTACCTGTGATATCTGAGTATGATATTTTTAACCCTGGGCCTCCACATTTATCTTAAATTTCATTTTGTTGATTTGTTTTCAACTAAAATAATATTTATTCTGGTCAGATTATTTTTCCAACATAAGTATGATGCTCCTTGTTAAATTATCAAACAAGTCACAAAACATTAAGCAGAATAGGAAAGTTGACCTGATAACCACCAAGCTATATAAAAAAGTTTGACTCTAAAGAAAGTATTGGTTCTCCTCTAGATAAAATATAAAATATTCATACATTGAGATACATATGTTAATTTTATGACATATAAGTTCACTTGATTATGAAAGTTTTAATGATGAATAGATACATGAATAAATAAATTCATAGTTAATTCAGTAATGGTTCAAATTAATGGTCTAGACTCAACAGTTTATCAGGTGATAATGTCATTTATAATATTTGTGAATATAAATCAAATAATAACTAATGTTTTTATTTTTAGTTTTTACTCATTGGAGACTGTAAAATCTTACCAATCCTACTAAGATCTCTGACCATGGAGTTCATCAGCATTGTATGAGTTCTACGCAATTTTTTTTTACTATAAAATTTCTGTTTTTAAGGCAGAGTTTTCTACAGAAGAAGAAAATACAGAGTTTATTAAGCAACTAACAATGGTCATTTGCAGTGAACATGACAACTAGAAAAGAAGATGTTATTTATGCTTTCTTAAACAAATTGTTATCATTAGGACCTTGATGATATGTGTCCTTCATAGTCAGGAGAAAAATGAAACACCCATTACTCAAGACAATTTCAATAAGGAAAAATATGTTCCTATTAATTTAAGAAACATACTATGACTACTGATAAGACAAAACCACAGGGTGTCTGAGACAGTGTCTGCTATGATTTTCCTACCTGCAAAGTATCTGATGTTATTAAATATTTAACAATACTTTGACTACATGAGGTAAATGGGCAGTTTAGTCTTTTACTTGGCTTCACCCCAGACTATTGATATCAATTCAATTAAACAGCATAGTTGAATACAACATGATATTAGAAACCTGTGTACCACCAATTGTTATTAAATGTTCCTTAAGCTTTGTTCCATATAGTAATTCTATTTTGTTATCCTATTCAATTAGTGCCAATTCTGCCCTAAACCTTAAGTGATCTTCATTTAAAAAAAAAAAAAAAAAAAAAAAATTTCAAGCTAATGGTATACCACAGCTGGTTCTTTCTCCACTCTAAGTTCTGCTATTACCTTGAGTGAGCAAGCATCACTACTTTTGGATCACCACAATCCAAATATACCTGTACTTTATAGTAGCAATTCAGACCAGAAATCATCTTAGATCTGTCATTCAGAACTGCTCCTCTCATGTCTTTTCCCCCTGACTTTCAGCTATTTAAACATGTGGACCCAAAAGAGAAGTAGAGGGCAAAAGAAAAAGTTGACATAAGAGGACACTCTTATTTGCAGAGATATTACAAGATAGACAAGGCTCCATCATTCTCAGGGATGGAAGAAGCCATACCTGGCCTGGTATGAGGAAGCACAGGTGACAAGCCCCGGCAGGAAGCCCATACTCAATTTAAGCACAGTGAACACAATTTAGTGAAGTCTGAAGCCCCAAGGACAAGAGCTAGACCTTTCTTGCTCTTTTATTTGATGCCAAGATCTCGGTCATAGCTAAAAAAAATGAATAAAATAATAAAATCCATGTTAACAGTGAGGCTCTATAAGATACTATGTGAGGTCAAACTCTAGAAAACAAAGGAACTACTCAAAATGAAAAATAAAATATTAAATAGCAGTTAAAAACTATAAAAAAGGAGGTAAGAAAGATAAAAATACAAAGAATTCTGTGTTCAAAAGGAGAATGTGTCAATTGTTTAATAATGTAAAAAGATAAAAGGCACAATGAAATGTTTATACGGAGGCAATGAAATTTTAACTGTGAAATAAAATTTTCTTGCTTCAAGTCAGTTCAAAAACATATGTTACTATGTACAATGCAGTGTGTCAGGTGCAGTGAATGGACAAAAGAAGAGTAAGACTCTTCCAGGAATTAACAGACCAGCAACTGGGGACATATACAAGCGAGCATGATGAAAACTCAATGTTTCTTCAGCTAATCGTTTCCGTCTTAAAATAATCTCCCTTTACTTAAAGGGTTTCAGATGAAAAATCAGCACTTAATCTTACTGAGCTTCCCTTGTATGTGATGGTTCTCTTTTCCTTTGCTGCTTTCAGTATTCTCTCTTTGTCTTGAGCATTGGACAACTTGACAAGTATGTCTTGGCATAGGCCTGTTAGGATTTATACTGTTTGGGGTGCACTGTGCTTCCTGGACATGTACGTCCATGCCCTTCAATACGGTTTGGAAGTTTTCAGTTATTATTTCCTCCAATACACCTTCTTTCCCCTTTCCCTTATCTTTTCCCTCTAGGAGGCCTATAATGTGTACATTTGTGCATTTCATGCTGTCTTCAAATCCCTGAGTCCCTGCTGGATTTTTCTATATTTTCATCTATCTGTTCTACTATCTGTTTGATTTCAGCTCTACTGTCTTCCACATAGCTGATTATTTCCTCTGCCTGTTCAAATCTGCTGTTATGTGCTTCCAGTGTATTTTTGATTTCTTGTATTGTGCCATTCATCACCATCATATCCGTTAACTTTTTATATGTATTTACAATTTCATCAGTGTGTTCTACCAGTGTCTTCTTAATATCCTTAATCTCTTCCTTCACCTCATTAAGTTGATTCATGATATTTTTTGGACATCTCTGATTAGTTGTTCCATGTTCTGCACCTCCTTCTGGTTTTTTATTTGTTCTTTGCACTGGGTCTTCCTATTTCTTAGTATGGGTTGTAATTTTTGCTTGGTGTCTAGGCATCAGTTTATCTTGATGGGTTTGTTTAGTTGATTATCTTCTCTTTATAATCTAGTGTTTTATTTTGTTGTTGTGTGTAGCAAGTTTTCACTTTCACACTTTGTTCCTCTTATTCTATTTCCTTTCTGTTGTCTATGATCCATTGAAAAAAAATTACAGCCAGTGAAAAGAAAAAAAGGTGAGAAGAGAAAAAGGATAATAGTAATAATAATAGTAAAAGGTAGAAGAGGAATCATATAAGACCTAGGAAAATAAATAAATAACTCGAGTAAGAAGTGCAGAGGAATAAGAATAAAAAGGTGGAGTACAACAATGAGATGAGAAACTGAATAGAGAAAAATAGATGGGATGAATTAAAAGGCCAGAAAGATGAGGAGAGGGAAAGAGAAAAGAAAAATTGAAAAAAAGTAAAAATAGAAAGAAAACAGAGAATAAAAGAGAGAAATAAAGACAAGGAAAATTGAAGACCAATAAGAGGTGGTATATAAAAACAACAGAAAGCAGAAGATAGAAAGATGAAGGAACGAAAAGAAATAGCATAAGTAGACAAAATTGATAAACAGGAAAAAAAAAGGGAAACAAAGGAAGGAGAAACACAATAAAGACAAAACAAGATAGAAACACCTGATTTTTTTAAAAAGGGGGAGGGGGGAAGAAAGAGGATAAAAAAAGAAAAAATAAAAGAAACAAAAACCATGGAAAAGTTTTTTCCCTCTTAGGCCCATAAGAAGCTTCTCAGGCTGCCAGTGTTCATGAATCAATTACCCTGCAGCTTGCCTTCTGCAAGTTTTGAACCAGGTTTTAGTGAGTAAACTACATTAAAATTTTTAAAAAGGAATCTTTTTAAAGAAAATTAAGAGATCCAAGAAAAGCTAAAACAAAAAGAATGTCTATATGTTCCCTGTCCTAAAGTATCAATCAGCTAGATGTCTGATAACTCGGTGGATCATTTCTCTAAGAAGAGCCAGGAATTGATATATTCAAGGCAGGAACTCCTCCACTGAGCTAAACTTTCTCCTTGGGTCAGTTAGCCTTTGAGAACACTACCTGCCCACTTTCCCTTGGGCAGGTTAGGATCTTTGCTGTTGGACAGAGTCCTGCTGATTAGGTGACTATCTGTCCCCACCCCCTTTCTATTCTAATTGCTTTCTCTCCCAGGGCAGCTGGGCATGACAGCCTGTGTGAGCAGATCCCTCTCTCCTCTTCTGGTCAGGTCGAGGTCCCTCAGAGATTCAAAGGGGACCTTGGCAGCTAACTCACCACAAAGAAAACATTCTCGACCCTCTTCCAGACTCTTCTCGCAGGGGACCCTAAATAGGCCCTTGAAAGCTTATTGAGGCTTTCTACCATCTGCCTCCCTTAAGGGAGTTGGAATTTTGATAGTTTTCAGTGCCCAACTAGTCAATTGCCTTCTCCCTGGCCAAGTTC
Source organism: Tolypeutes matacus (assembly GCA_026826555.1). Taxonomy (NCBI): domain Eukaryota; kingdom Metazoa; phylum Chordata; class Mammalia; order Cingulata; family Chlamyphoridae; genus Tolypeutes; species Tolypeutes matacus. The sequence continues at coordinate 4,026,818 of JAKSZT010053770.1, read as the reverse complement.
CTCTCTCCCAGGGAGACTGGGTATGTCCAGCTACCTGAGCAGATTCCCCTCTCCCCTGTTCCTGGGGCTACCTTGGTGCCGGCTGGTATGCTCCCTAAAGTTCAAAGGGAGCCCAGGTAACCAAACCCACAGATAGGAAACCCCTCTCCACCCTTCACCAGAACCCTCTTCCTGCCAGAAAATGTTCCCTCCCACTGGGTGGCTGGTGGGAGCCAGTGGGTTCGTGGAAGCTTTTTGCCTTGAGGGTGGGGCTTAACTGCCTGCAGTTTCCAGCCACAGGGGCAAGAAACTCACGGTTTTCCCTTGGGCTCTTTATCTCTTTGTCCGGTTCCCTCCAGATCGATGCCCTGAAGCTTCCTGCTCTGTGGGTTCCCAAAACAGCTCACTAGGGTAGGATTTTGCACCTCCTCAGCCGTTTTCTGCAAGAGATGCAGGGAGTGCCCACCTAAGCTGACACCATCTTGTGGAACTCCTGCCCTATTACTTTTGTCTGACACTTATTCTTGCCCCCAGATACTGATCCAATTGTAAACAATGTATTTTTTTTTATTTGAAGCAAATTAATATTTGCTATAATGCATATGAGAGGCTACATTGGATAGTGGTCAATTGCATGTGCTCCAGAGTCAGACTACCTAGCTTTGATTTCCTTTTACCCCATTTAATAACCGGGTAACATAAGGAAGTCATTTAAACTTTCATTTCCACATCTATAAAATGAATGTAATGGTAGGACCAACCTCACAGGATTGTGTTTATGATTAAATCATTTAAGAGATGTAAAGAATTTAGAACATTGTGTGTTAGCTATTAATATTCCTGTTCCTTTACTGCATAAACTTGCAAAATGGCTAGAAGCTGATCAGAAGTTCAAAGCTCCTATAGTCATTATATATTTTCATGCCATTCAAAGAATGATATACTACCAGATTCAAGTAAAAGTTAGACACCTCTGACATATTGTGTCTCTGGAACCAGTGGCACACTGGTCTTGTCTCATATGGAGACCACTTGTTGATTTTGCAACTGAGCTTAGTGGGCCAACAGTACATGATGTACAAGGTGTCACTGAAGCCTGCAGGGGATCCTTAGATCATGAGAATATGACATATCTTGTTGCTCCTATGGGAAAGCAGAGATCAAATGATTTAACTCTTTAAACTGAGTAATGTCCTAAGTTGAATTTTGCCTTGGGATATGAGCTTTCCTGAGCTACATATGATCAAAGGAAACTGTATTATCAGTAAATGTCTACTGACATCTACCCCCTACCCACCAGGACCTTCATCTTTTCTCAATGATAAGCAAGTATAACTTTCTCTACAAAGCATCTGCATCTGATTTAAGGTTAAGGAACTTTGTCATCTTCACAAAGTCTGTCTGTATTGGTTGCTTTGAAGTTTCTTCTGAATCATTGCTTTAAAAACATGTATGTTCTCAGATCAACACAGCCATATCCTGTGTAATTTTTAACCTATGCTCACTACCTTGCTTTATAGAAAAAATGGAATGTGCTTTAACAATATTCTTGCCATTGACAAAATTCCAGAGAATGATCATGTGAAGATTCCATTATCCAGAGCCATGTAAAAACATGGGTATTTTTAAACACAGGCTTAAAAAGATCAATATCTTTTTCATAATTAAAAAAATTTGATAAAATTCTCCTTTATATGTAAAACACAATGGCATATTAAATTTGGACTCCATTTTCAAGATTTTTTAATGCATTAAATACAAAATAATTGTATACAAACAATCTTGCAAGAGAATCCCATTTCCCATATCAGTTTGGTGAGTTTTCACCAGGACACAGTTCCTGTACTATTTTGTAAACTTAGGGCAGAAATTCTGTCTTAGTAAAAGTTGGATCTTTAGTAAAAAATGCCTAGCATAATAGAAATGCTTAATAAATGTGAAATAAATAAATGAATGAATATCAAGGTATAAAATACAGCTGTATTTAGCACAATTTCTCTAAAAAGTTAATACCATCTTACAAATTCTAAGCAAAGCTCCTATTCAAAGAATGTACTTAACTATACTCTCCCAAAATTAAAAAATGATACTACTCTTCAAGTTACATTTTTGTGTATTTATCTACTAGTCTATGACTAACACTACTCACTCAACTAGATCATAGGAAGGCAAAATCATTGCTTCTTAAATCTTTAATCAATTCTCATTTCCAAGAAATACAAAAATAATACCCAAGATACATTAGGGGAGGAAAGAGCATAAAAATGTGCTTTTGAAAAAAAAATTCCTTTAAATGAGTCAAAAACAGTTTAACTTCTATTTAAAAATTATTTGTAACATCATAATTAGTATCAAAGTTTCCAGCAAATGGGATCTCCTAAATACATATGTTCAGATGAAAGATAAAAGAAGAAGAATCACCAGATGAAGAATTTGTTACTGACATGTACACTAATTTCTTGTTTTTAAAATGTACCAGTAAAGCAAGGGAAAAAATATGACCAATATAAAATACTGTTGTTATTTCTAGCAACTCCCTTTACTCTATATGAAGGAATTATTTTGTATTATATCCTTAAAACCAAATAAGAATTTAAACGCAATAATCAAAACCCAAAATAATGGTAACTGAAAGATAATTTGTGAAGAACCATAGTAAATTAATATATCTCACCTGAATAATATGTGTGAATAAGAAAAGGAGATGGAAGGAAAATAAATCTGTAAATTGTAACTGCTACATGATGATAAGGATTTAATTAATTTGAAATATATTCTGACAGAAATTTTTTTAAAAAATATTTTTATGGTTAAAATACTTTTAGAATTCATCACTTTTAAAAATTATGAGGATGTGAGGGCGATCTGACTGCGACATCTGTCACTCCATTGATCGCCAGGGTTGATTCGGCTGATCTGGCTGGCTAGGCGGGTGTCCCCTTCCTCCCTCACCGCTCCATGTGCGTCTCTCCCGAAGCTGCGCGCTCGGTCGAAGAGGATGACCTTCCCCGCTAGAGGAGGACCGTTCTTCGGTCAAGGGTATACGAGTAGCTACGCTCCCCTGCTAGAACCTCCAAACAGCTCTCAAGGTCCATTTGTAGGAGAACGTAGGGTAGTTAAGCTTCCAAGACTCTAGACACATCCAAATGAGGTGCTGCATGTGGCAGTCTGCCTTTCTTCAAAAAAAAAATAGAAATTATGAGACCAAGTGTTCCCATTTTTGGAAAATTGCCACCAGTGGTCTGGCCCACATTTTAACTTTTGGAAACTTAGTGGTTTGTGTTCAGTGTCATGCCAAAATATTAAATAGTTGATGTTTGCTTCAAGCTATAAAGAAGAAAAAGAGAGAAGAATAGTTGACATTTTATTCTTTACCTTTATCTAAATGAAGGTAGATAGATATTGGAATCATTTCAAGAGTTTTAAAAATTACTGATGACTTAGTACCACCAACAGAGATTCTCATTTAATTGGTCTGGGTTTGGCCTGGACAGCAAAAATCTTTAAAAATTTTCCCCAATCAACTCCCATGTGCAACTAAATCTGAGAACCACTGATCTAAAGGAAGTGAGAAGAAAGATGTAAGCAATGGTAAACAGTTAGGAAGTCTTGTGTCTTTAAAAACCTAATTCAATTAAATTTCTTGGGCTCTCCTAGGTTTGTAGAAACCAGAATATTTGTTTATTTTGCTCACTTTGGGCTTAAGGCAGCAGATAAAAATTGCACTAAAAGCAAGGTTTCCATTCCTTCCCTAAATTATCTATTCAATTTTATTTTAATTCAACTAAGTAGTCACTGTGGAGCAAGTTGCTACAATGGTGCACTGTGAGAACAGGCTCATAAATGCAATAGAAACTTTCAGCAAATGACCTCTTTATTACTTTCACAGAAAAAAGAGGCCAGAGGGCAAATAACCTCTTTGTTACTTAGACAGCACAAAGAGTTCAAAAGAACAAGGGAAGAAGTCACATCACAGCCGGGCTCCAGCATGGCCTCAGACTGCTCCAGGTTGGGGTCATGGCAGCTCATCATGCCCTATTTTGTGTCAGAGAAGAGAGACCAATCTATCTCTTTATTACCTGCACAGTATAAAGAGTCCAGAAGAGCAGGGGAAGAAATCCCATTGTTGCCAGTCTCCCAGGATGGCCAAAACTTCTTGGGTTGGGGTCAGTAGATGGCAGCGCCATATGCCCGACCACGCAATGGGAAAGAGAGACCAATCTATACTGTTTGAGTGTGGTTTTCATCCACCTCAGGGGGGATAGGGGACCCTGCAACTGAGAATTCCTGCCTTGATTATCATCTGGGGCTGCTTGTTTACAGTTTCCAAGTTTAAGGTGTGGCCAGACCATTTCACTAGACTTAACATTTCCCCCAGCTGCAAAATGGCTCACAATAGAAAAGGAGGTGAGGTTAGCTGAAGGTTGGAGGATGGCTGCTTAGCATGTGTCCTGGTGTCTGTAACTTCCCTAACAGTCACTAAATAATTTATCTGCAAGGAGCTGCCTCACATTGTTGGGCATTCGAAGATGAATAAGATCTGCTTCTCCTTATCAAATACCATACAAACAGGCAGAATTTTAGATAAGTCAACTAGAGTTAGGAACTACAAATAAATCAAACAGGAAGAGTAAGATAACAATTTCTTCAATAACAAAGGAATATCCCATAAGTTCTTACACCAAAGTTACAAAACCAATTTCAAAAACAGCATTAGGCAGGAACCAAGGTGGCGCAGGTGGCAGAACACCTCTCTCCTACATCGGAGGTCTCCGAGATTGAATCCTAGTGAAGACTGGAGGAGGAGGATGAGAAGAGATGGCAGGAAACAGACACAGAATTGCCCAGCGAATGGACACAAAAACAGCAATGGGGAAGGGGGGCTTTAAAATGGATAAAATAAATAAATAAATCTTTAAAAAAAAAAAAAAACAGCATTAGGCTACGGTCATACAGCACTATGTTTGACTAGGCCTAAGAAACTAGAGAAATGAGCCATTAGCTATGAATTAGAGCTATGTATTGCCTGCTAGACTGGAGGAATAGGGAAAGAGAGCTTGTGTTCAGGCATAGGATTCAAGATCGGAAATAGTCAGTTAAAAGTCTCAACATTATACTGGGCTTACATGTGAAGGTGCTTCTTGGGAGCCAATTAGAATTTTTATTCAAATGAGAAGCATAATTATGCATATTAAATTGAATGCGTTGCTTTTAGATCTGCCTTGAGATTGTGTGTTACACAGTGAAATCTGGCTCAGTATCTCTGTGTGGATTATTTCCCAAATTGCAATCAGATATACAGTGTGTGTGTGTGCACATATATATTCATATGCTTATGTCTATCTATATCTATATTATCTATATCTACACATACACCCATGTCTGTACTGATATATAGTGACAGAAATAAGATCAGTGGTTGCATGGGGACTGAGAAGGTGTGGAGGTGCAGGAATGAGAGATTACAAACAACACCAGGGAACTTTTGGGGGAGATGGATAGATATGTTTACTAACTTGGCTATAGTGCTGCATTCACGATTATATACATATATCAAAATACATGTCTTATATTGTACATTAAATACATGCAGTTTATTATATGTCTATTATATCTCAACAAGTCTATGTTTTTATCAGAAAAAAAGAATGCCTATGCTTTCATATTCATTATCATGAATTTCTTCCCAACTCTGACATCATAGAGATATTACTATATTATATTTTATATTTAAGTCTTTAATCCATTTGAAGCATTTTGTTGTTGTTGTTGTTGTTGCCTTGGGGGTGTGTTTGTATGTGTAAATGCTGAGTTTAAGGATTTTTTTCCATATAGAAAAGCAAGTTCATCAATTTCATTTTTAAAAAGTAATTCAGAATTTTCTCTTGACTTCCATGCTTCTTCTAGCAGATATCTAGGTCCTATATATGCTTGAGCCTGTTTCTGGACTCTTAATTCTGTTCAATTGCTAAATTTCTCTCTCCCTGAACCAGTAGAGCAGAGGAAGTCATTATATCTGTTACTACAACTCCTAAATTATTATGTTATTAAAAATTATTATGGAGTAGAGTAAGTCATTATATCTGTTATTACAACTCCTCCTTCCTGTTCTATTTGAGTTTTGTCTTTGTTATTCTTGGACGTTTTCTCTTCTGTATGGATTTTAGGATTTATGTAAACAAATCCACTTTTCATACTAACTGAGTTTTAGAAAAATTATTGGCTATACAGCTGAAAATTACCACACTAAGCATGAAAGGGCCATTCATTTCAAAGCTTGTAGTGATTATTTTGTTTGAAATACTGAAAATCTTGTCACTTCTCTGCAATGTGGTGTATGTCATTGAATGTGCATCGAGTATAAAAGCAGCTCAGTGAGTTTACCTATGAATAGCAGGTTATGGTGGCAGAGGTGGCAAAAACAAAAAATCAACAACAAAACACCTTCTGAGTTTTATTAAGGATGAGGAGGCAATGGAAAATTTTATATCATGTGTACCTCAAAAAGGTATGCATTTGAAGCCTTCAGAAATTTAATGGGGTGATTTTACTGTTTAAATGTTTGCCACTTGCCTATGAAAAATTCTTCCACTAATGTAATCTTTGGCCCTCAACACCCATCCCTATCCAAATCTTAATGGAAATTACCAACATAGAGGAGATATACCTCTTGTTCTTGTCTCATAAGAGAACTGCCAAGGACATCAGAAGGGTAAGGAAAGATGGCAATCTGTGTCTGGAAAACCTCTCCAACTGCTGGTCCATGGCCATGTTCTGTGAACCCACAGCCCCATTTCTCCTCAACTGTTCACTCCATGAAATGATTTTAATATTTCTGGTTCTGAAAAGGCCACATAAAAGTATTTACTCTCTCCTCTCTCAACTATGGAAGTGCCAGGACACAGGACCTGGTCCTTATAAGTAATGATAAAGAGGCCATGTCTAAATGTGTATTTATTTTGTCAAGTAGTTCTTGCAAACTAGTTTTACAGTGCAGAAATGAGCAGACTCCACTCTAGAGTTCAGGAAACTTTGACTGTGTACTTGCAAGGCTAGGTGGGAATTTAGGAATATTCTAAATTCTAAGCTCAGTTGTGCTCTGAGAGGGCCTGAGGAAAGCAGGCTGATGCCAAGTAAAGTAGATTTGAGTGGCAGAAAGGCTATGAAGTCTTCTGCATGACTCCAGCATCAAACAAATATATCAAATAAATATATACACAGAAACAAATGCACCATCACAATCACCACATCATTAAAGAGGTAACATGTTGAAGAGCTTAAAGTAGCCAAGACCACAGACAGACACTGGAGTCAGAGGCCAGTTTTAATACTATCAGAATGATTTGGACGGGTTACTTAATTTCTTTGTGCTTCGGTTTCCTCATCTATAAAATGTGGGATCTCTGTCAAAAGGTTATTATGAAGATAAAATAAGTTATATATATAAGGTTCTTAACACGCATTATATGTGTTAGTTTTTTTTATCATTATTATTAGTAGTAATACTATCAATACCTTAGGTATGAAAGGAACTAAAGCGAGTATAAAATTATATCAATACCCATCCCTATCCAACTTCAACTCACTGGCAATGTTGCATGTCAACAAGACAGAAATAAATTACTCATGAGATGAAAAAGAAAATCAAAATTATACTTATTTCAGGAGTTTCATACAGTAACTGTCATTTTAGTAGTGATTAATCTTTGTTCTGATCTAGATCTATTTATCATTCATTTATTCAGTAAGTAATTCATTCAATGTTTATTCAGCAACTCAATATTTGTTGCTTAAAATCTAATATATGGCAGTCATTGTGTTATGGTTTGATGATGCAAAGATCAAGTGCTGCCTCTGCCACTAAAGACATGCAAACAAATTATTATTAGGAGAGCGTAATTGTAAGGGGAGTCATGGGAAATCTTCATAAGGGCTGTGACATTTTATCTGGATTTTGAGCTATGAGTAGGAATTCAGATTTTAAAGGGGGAAAGGGCATTTCATACAAAGAGAATAATGTGTAACAATGTTCAGGAAGGATTAAAGTGTGCCCGGAGGGTCATTTAATGTGCTTGGAGGAAAGGTTTATGTAGGGATTGTTTTAGTTTGCTAAAAGCTCCCTAAAGCAATATACCAGAAATTGGTTGGCTTTTATAATGGGGATTTATTAACTTATAAGCTTACAGTTCTGAGACCATGAAAATGTCCAAATAAAGGCTTCATCAGGCATTGCTTTTCTTCCTAAAGACCAGTGTGGTCTATCTCAGCCTCCTCTGTCACAGTCTGCTGATCTCTTCCTCCTCCTCTGGCTCTGTTGTTTTCAATTTCTGGCTGATCCATCTTTGACTTTCTCTGTCAGACTCTGTGGGTTCCTCTCTGAGCTCCTGTGGCCTTTTTCTTTGTGTGTCTCTCCATATTCATCCCAGTTATAAAGGAGTCCAGTAAGAGGATTAAGATTCACCATGGGTCATGCTTTACTGAAGTAATCTAATCAAAGGCCCTTAACTGAAGTAATTCAATCAAAAGATTCCACCTACAATGGGTTTACACTCACAGGAATGGATTAGCTCTAAGGTGGAGTCCATATGGTCTCAAACTACCACAGTGCGTGAAGTAGAAAACAGGAGGGTTGAAAAGGTCAGTTAGGATGTGAATAATTTCCACCAAGGAGTATGGATTAGATTCTGTAGGCAGGTTGAGACTGGAGTACTGCCAGTATGAGATGGCCCCATTGCATGGACTGCATTAGTTTCATATTTCTGTGTAACAAGTTACTAAATCTCAGTGGTTTAAAACACACAATTCTATCACAATTCCCATGGGTTGGGAATATAGCACATGCTAGCTGGATCATTTGCTCAAGGTGCCCCAAGGCTAAACTCAAGGTGTCAATGGAGTGTGCCTTTCCCCTTTTTCTGGATGGTCAACTAGGAAAACATCCACTTCCAAGTTCCCTAGGAATGTTGGCACAATTCATTTCCTTGTGATATATGCCTGAGGCCCCCATTCTTTTGCCAGTTATTGGCTGGGAACCACTCTCAACACTGAATGGCCACACTCAGTTCCTTGCCACATGGCTCCTTGATAGACCCTCTCACAACAAACAGCTAAGCTCTTCAAGAACAGCAGCAAAATCACTTCCATTCTTTGAATCTCATTCAAAGAGCTGTCCTGATTAGACCACTTCTTCTCAGGGTAGTCTCTCCTTTGATTATCTCCAAGTCAACTGATTTGGGACCTTAATTATACCTGCAAAATCCCTTAGCCTTTGTCATGTAACATAACCTAATCAAGGGAATGATTATCCCATCATATTCACTGGCCCTATCCACACCCAAGTTGAAGGCAGTAAAAAGGGCTTGTACACCAAGGAGTGGGAATTATGAGGGACATCTTAGAATCTTGCCCACCATATAAACCTTTTGCTTTTGGGGGTTAATGGGCTGATTTTAGCCTCAATAGTGTCTTCCCAAGAGACTTATTGAAGGGGTCTCAAATACACATTTTTCTTTTCCCCATTCCCTTCTCCACACTTTTCCATCATGCCAAATGGAATTTATTAGACTGACCTTACACTGAAGTAAATCTTACTTTATTTTGTCCATTGACACTAGTCACAGCCTAAGCTTGGGTATCTATTATGGAAGGCATTTTATAGTCATACCAGTCATGGACTAATATGAATGTTGGAAATGATATGCTTATTTAAAGCAATTCAAAACAAAACTAAAAAAATAACAACAAAGATTGAATTTAAAAACTACTAATATGCTTAATATATCAAATAGTTTTTATGTGCCCTATTAGGCACTTTTGCCATTTGTTCATGAAATCTAAACCTATATATGAATTTCCCCAATGACTGGGGGGAAATTCTCAGTAAAATGTGTTTGAAGATACAAGCTTAAGCTGTTTGGAAAGTAGTCTGAATCTTTGAAGCATCTATTCTTGGCCAGATGTAAAAACAGGCACACAATATATGCCAGGGCTAAGCTGTATTGTTCTGACATGAATGAGAATCTTGTGGAGATGGTTTCACCCAAAGGCAATGGAGCAAAATGAAAATAATCAACCTCCTTGAGTCCTCTCTGAGTCTTTCTTGTTGCTATTGAATGGATCTATGATGTGGGGGTAATTAAGTGTTCCAAAAGAACACAAAGGAATAGAAAAGGCCTGGATAATGTGAAATAACTTTCCTGAAAAAATCAGACAAGTAAATATCTTGGAGGGGCTTTCGGTAAGTGGTGAAGCGGAGTTTCTAATAGTCAGCCCTCAGGAAATGAAGAGAAAGAAGAGAGAGAACAGTGGAGTATTTGGGGTTGTCATTTGTGGATGCCTCCCTTGAAGAGAGAACAAATTTGGGTTTACAAATAGATTCAATGTTTCAACCAGTGGAGTTGGGCCTGTTCTCTCTAGCAGCCATCCCTGTGGAATTCTTTCTGTGTACTTTTCCCTAAGTGAATAGTTTACATAGATAGTTTTTCTCTAATTTTCCCTGTTTGAGTTCTTATGTCAGAGAATATGGCTTGGAAGAATATAGAGGAATCACACCTTTAATGCATCACCATCTCTGTAGTTGTCTCCCCTTGCTAAGCAAAAGACCAAGAATGAAGAACAGAGGTGTGTTTATTAGCTTCCTACTCCATACTACTTTCAAATTCTTCCAACCAGAGCAAGTTGCTGGTAACAAGGTCATAGAATAGCGTAATGCTAAACTCCTAATATTTGGACGTCAAAGAGACATGGTTCAAATCCAAACTGCTGTAGATTGACTTTGTGATTGTGTTAAATTAATAAAATTTTCTAAAGAGCAATTTATGGTTTATAAAATGAGGATGATAACTCTATGTCCTATAATTATTGAAGAATTAAATAATATCATTCACCCTAAATACCTAGTCTGTATCAGTAGCTATTATTATTATTATTATCATATCATTGTAATTCTGCTTTACACTATTGGAAAGATAAATAACTGCCCCCAATCTGTCATGTAATATTTTTAATGGTGCTCTGCTTTATACGCTGCCATTTCACCTCCACAGTGTTGGCACAATCCACGAGCCTCAGACAGAGAAAGTTGAAGACAGATTCAACTTCCAATGCAAAGCTATACAGGTAGGCAAATAGATCAACTCATCTTTCCTTTTTAAAGAAAAAGGATAATAAATTAACATATGTGAAGGGTTACAAAACAAGTACTTAAGTATCTTATGAATTTTTTACTTCATCCAAGCAATTTAAATTCATAAAGTAAGGGACAAAAGGAATTTGCTGTTTACCAGGGCACTTTTTCCATGTTTCAGGAAGCAGAGGATTCATACTCAAAGCAGGTTAGGTCAGTGCCAAACAGAGGTTATCAGGAGGCATGGCCAAGAATGGGTACTGCTCAGGGAACCAGTGTCAGGAAAGTTCCTCTGAACACAAATTATGGAAAAAAGAAAAGATGGCATCTATTCCTCATGGATAGCCAGGCTGATTGTGAATTCCTGGGTTTCTCCTTGCCTGCTTGCTCTGAGGGCACCACCCTCTCTATGAACCCTGCATCCAGGAAGAATTTTCAGGTTTTAAAGCCCCAAATCCACTTTCACTCTTGGTTCAGAAAAATCTCGCTGGTCTCTCTAATTCTCAATAAGTCCTAAGAGTTCCACATTCTCCTGCTGAGGGAGTTAATTCTTGAGGTCTGAGGGTTTTCTATTTAGGGTAGGAAGGAATTTTTGATAGGAAGACATTCCTGTGCCTTGCTGCCTCTGAGCTCTCGTCCACTGTGACCAAGTTAACCTTGTGACCAAGAGAAGACTGGATCTAAAAGAGCAACCCAACTATTAATGACGTAAAAGTGACACGTAGAAGTATATTAAATGACTGTTATTTGTTTAATTCCTTAGATTAAAAAAAAATCTTAAAGTGTATTAATTGCTATTTTTATGTTAATCATGACATATATGTACATGTGTATTTTTCCTTTTGTCTTCTGCTTCTGGGAAACACAGGTATATATTTGGAAATATGTAATTTCATGAAACTTTGCATTCCTGAATTCTATGAAGGAATAATATTTTAGTATAGTATTACAATAGCACAACTTTATTCTTGAATTTTATTAAATCTAGAGCTTGATAAACATATTTGAATCGTATTAATGATGTCTTATACCTATTTAATACTTTTTACTTAAAAGGCTTTCACTTACTGTTATTTCATTGGTACTTTTCTGATACATGTGTGAGTCAATGAAATTTATGAGAATAACATAAAAGCAATAACCATTTGATGAAACTCTGTTTAACCTATCATTTTTTCATGACTTAATCAACATAGTTTAAAGACCAAAAAGAGGAAGAAGCAGAACAATTCAAAAATTGCTCAAGGTTTCCCTTTGGGCAGTGCTTGTTGGTGTCTTGGAATGCTGAGTGTCCAAATCTCTCTGTTATTTTCTGAATCCATTAAACTTACAGGAACAATTTCCAAAAACAAAACAAAAAAGCATAATGAAGAGGTAATATAAAACACTATTTAGTTCAAGAGAAAGTTCTATTACTCACTAAAATGTCAGAAACTAAGAAGGTGTGGCAAATTCTCCAAAGATCTTTTAAAACCCAGAAAAGTGTCTATTGGTTAGTGTTTTGGAGGGCTCAAATTTAGCCCCTTGAGAGGCAGATAAATGAGCTGAGTAAATACTGGGACTGATGCCCTGCCCTCCCCTCCTCTCTGTGAGTTAAACCCATTTTCTGCTGTGGTGGACAGCAGCAGCAGGGGTATTTTGGGAGACAAAATGACAGCCAATAACTCACTTTCAAACACAGCTTCCGTTTCCTTAATAACTTGTCAAAAATATTAAATCTACAAAGGCAGTGCCAACTCTAAGAGCCTATGAAATCTTTCCCATTCAGTCTATGAATTTGTCGTTGGCACAGCTAGAGGATCCACTTTTTAGTAGGAGTCACCTTCACTACTCAAATTAATTGAAAAAGAGGTCCACAAATTTCCTTTCTATAATACTGCGGCAATTTGCTGTGAGGTTCTCTAGGTTGGGGGCTGGAATGCAGGCTGAAAACAGGTGCCCTCTTACCTTGGTAAGTTTAAATAAGTAACTGCATTTTTCCCTTGTTACCCTCACCCTTTTCTTCAATCTTTTTTTTTTAAAAGATTTGTTTTATTTATTCCCCCTGCCCCAGCCTTGTTGTTTGTGCTCTTTGTGTCCATTCATTGTGTGCTTTCTGTGTCTGCTTGTCTTCTCTTAAGGGGCACCAAGAACCAAACCGGGGACCTCTCATGTCAAGGGTGCTCAATCGCTTGAGCCACCTCTGCTCCCTGCTTTGTTGAGTCTCTCATTGTGTTTTCTCTTTGTGTTTCCTTGTTGCATCATCTTGTTGTGTTGGCTCGCCATGCCAGCCCATTGGGTCAGCTTGCTGTCTTGCTTGTCTTTTCTAGGAGGCACCGGGAACCAAACCCAGGACCTCTCATGTGGTAGGCAGGTGCCCAACTGCTTGAGCCACATCCTATTCCCTCTTCAATCATTTTGCTGCTAACAAATCTGTCCTCAAACCTGTGGAGTCAGTGAATGAGTTTTTGGGACCCACCATCTTTCCCCTGAAACATGGAATTAAACATTTTGCAAATATTTTTTCTTTTGTTCTGAGTCAATTATTTTTGATTTGGTTAGCTAACAGCAAGTATCCATTTGGTAAGTGCAGTTTTCTTTTGCATATATTTAATGTAAAAATCCCTTAACAACATATCCTTTCATGTCAAACTTAGTATTCCATGCATTTTTTTAAATTACTCTAAGTTTAAGATGTGGTACCTGTAGAGTCAGTTTGTTTGTTTTATTTTTTATCTTTTTAATTAGAAAAATTGTAGGTTTACAGAAAAATAATGCAGAAATACAGAGTTCTCACATATATCCTCCATTGCTTCCTCCCCTTCCCCAGTTTTTCCTATTATAAATACATTGCATTATTGTGGTACCTTTGTTACAACTGATAAAACAATATTATTACAATCATACTATTATTATAGTACACAGTTTACATTAGGGTTCACTGATTGTGTTGTACAGACCAATGTTGTTTTTTTAGTTTTTATTCAGTAACATAAAATTCCTCCCTTTTAACCACATTCTAATATATAATTCAATGATATTAATTATATTAACAATGTTGTGCTACCATCACCACCATCAATTATCAAAACTTTCCATCACCCCAAACAGAAACTCTATATAAATTAAATATTAACTCTCCATTCTACACCCTAACCTCAGCTCCAGGTCACATGTATTCTAGGTTCTAATTATTTCATATAAGTGAGATCATACAATATTTGTCCTTTTGTTTCTGGTTTATTTCACTCAGAATTATGTCTTCAAGGGACAGCTATGTTGCATTCCTTTTCATGGCTGAATAATATTCCATTGTATGTATATACCACATTTTCTTTATCCATTCATCTGTTAATGGATGCTTGGGTTACTTTTATCTTTTGGAAACTGTGAATAATGCCATTGTGAACATTGGTGTGCAAATATCTTTTCATGTTTCAGCTTTCAATTTTTTGGGTATATCCCTAGTAGTGGGATTGCCGGGTCATATGTTAATTCTATACTTAACCTTCTGAGAAACTGCCATACTGTTTTCCACAGTAGCTGCATCATTTTATATTCCTACCAACAATGAACAAGTGCTCTTATTTCTATACATCCTGTCCAACACTTACTGTTCTCCATTTTTTAAAAGTGGTAATTCTTGTGGGCATGAAATGCTCATATTGACTGTTTTGACCTAATGGTTAATGCTGTTGAGCATCTTTTCATGTGTTTATTGACCATTTGTATATCATCTTTGAAAAAATGTCTATTTAAGTCCTTTGCCCATTTTTAAATTGTGTTGTTTATCTTTTTATTGTTAAATTGTAGAGTTTCTTTGCATTTTATGTATATTAAACCCTTTTTGGATAAGTGGTTTCCAAATATTTTCTCCCATTCTCTAGGTTATCTTTTTGCTTTCTCATGATGAAGTCTTTTAATACACAAAAGTTTTTAATTTTTGATGAAGTCCAATTTATGTCTTTTTTTCTTTTACTGCTCATACTTTTGGTGTAAAGTCTAAGAAATTGCCTAACACAAGGAACTGAAGATGCTTCCCTATGTTTTCTTCAAGTTTAATAGTTCTGGCTCTTATATTTAGGTATTTGATCCCTTTTGAGTTAATTTCTGTATACAATATGAGGTAGAGATCCAACTTTATTATTTTGCAGATGAATATCCAGTTTTCCCAGCATCATTTATTGAAGAGACTTTTCTTTCCCCATAGAGTGGACTTTACCCCCTTGTCAAAAACTTTAGATGTGAGGGTTTATTTCTGAACTCTCAATTAGATTATTGGTCTATATAAAAATCCTTGTATCAATACCTTGCTGTGTTGATAATTGTGGCTTTGTAATAAGTTTTACAATAAGGAAGTGTGAGTACTCCAACTTCGTTCTTCCTTTTCATAATGGTTTTTGCTATTGGGGAACAGGTACCCATTCATATAAATGTGATGACTGACTTTTCCATTTCTGTAAGAAGAAGGTTGCAATTTTTAATGAGATTGCATTGAATCTAAGCAAAATTGGCATCTTAATGATATTTAACAAGGAATGTCCTTACATTTATTTAGGTTTTCTTGATTTATTTTAGCAATGTTTTGTAGTTTTCTATGTATAAGCCCTTATCCATAAGCCCTGGATTAGTTTCTTCATAGATAGTTTATTTTTTCAGTTGTTATTGTAAATGGATTTTTTTCTTGATTTTTCTCTTCAGATTATTCATTAGTAATGTATAGAAATACTACTATGGCTTGTGTGTGTGTGTTGATTTTGTACCCAGTCAATTGCTAAATTCATTTATTAGCTCTAGTACCATTATTGTGGATTTTTAAAGTTTTCTTTTTTATATAGAAGTCCATATCATCTGCAAACAGGGAAAGTTTTACTTCTTCATTTCTAGTGCCTTTTATTCCTTTTTCTTACCTAATTGCTCTAGTTAGAACTTAAAGTAAAGGGTTGAATATCAGTTGTGACAGTGGGCATCCTTGTCTTGTTTCTGATGTTTGAGAGCAAGTTTTCAGTCTTTGGCTATTGAATATGATGTTGGCTATGGATTTTTCATGTATGCCATTTAACGTGTTGAGGAAGTTTCCTTTTATTGGTAGTTTTCTAAGTGTTTTTATTAAAAAGGGGTGCTGAGTTTTTCAAATGCCTTTTCTGTATCAGTTGAAATAATTATGTTTTTTTCCCTTTATTTTATTAATGTGGTTTATTACAATAATTGGTTTTCTTACATTGAACCACCTTCCATACCTGTGAAAAAATCCCACATGATCATAATATGTAATTCTTTTAATGGGCTCTTGGCCATGGTATGCTAGCATTTTGTTGAGGAATTTTGCATCTATATTCTTAAGAGATATTGGTCTGTGATTTTCCTTTCTTGTACTAGCTTTCTCTAGCTTTGGTATCAGTGTAATGTTGGCTTCATAGAATGGGTTAGGAAGTGTTCCCTACTCTTTAATTTTTTGCAACAGTTTGAGTAGAATTGCTCTTAATTCTTCTTGGAATGTTTGATAAAAGTCATCAGAACAGCTATTGGGTCCTGGACTTTTCTTTTTGGGGACGTTTTTGATTACTGATTCAATCTCTTTACTTTTTCTTTGTCTGTTGAAATATTCTATTTCTTCTTGAGTCAATGTAGGTAGTTTATGTGTTGCTAGGAATTCGTCTATTTCATCTAGGCTATCTAATTTGTTGGCATACAGTTATTCATAGTATACTCTTATAATCTTTTACTTTTTGTGGGGCTGTAATAATGTCTCCCCTCTCATTTCAGATTTTAGTTATTTGAGTCCTCTCTCTCTTTTTCTTTGCCAGTCTAGCAGATTTGTTGATTTTATTAACCTTTTCAAAGAACCAAGTTTTGATTCACTGATTCTCCCTATTGTTTTGTTTTTTTAAAAAATCAATTTCACTTATCTCTTCTCTAATCTTTTTTACTGTTGTTGTTCCTTCTATTTGCTTGGGTTTAATTTGCTCTTATTTTCTAGGTCCTCTAGTTGTGAAGTTGGGTCCATGATTTGAGATCCTTCTTCTTTTTAACACAAGCATTTAGAGCTGTAAATTTCCCTGTCAACAGTGCCTTTGCTACATCTCACAAGTTTTGGCATATTGTTTTTTGTTTTATTTGCCTTAAGAATATTTCCTAATTCCTTTGTGATTTCTTCTTCAACCAATTTGTTGTTTAAGAATGGGTTGTATAATTTCCACATATATGTGAATTTTCTTGTTCTCCCTCTCTTATTGATTTCCACATTGATATCATTGTAGTCATAGAAGATACATTGTATGATTTCAGTAATTTTAAATTTATTGAGACTGATTTGTGAACCATGGTCTAGCCTAGGGAATGACACATGTGTGAAAAAGAAGAATGTGTATTCTTTTGTTCTTGGGTGAAGTGTTCTATATACATTTATTAGGTCTAGTTAGTTTATGTTATTGTTCAAGTATTCGATTTCCTTATTGATCTTTTGTCTAGTGCTCTATCCATTTTTAAAAGTGATGTATAAAATTATCCAACTTGTTAACGTAGAATCATTTATTTCTCCCTTCAATTCTGTTAATATTTGCTTCATGCATTTTGGGCTGTGCAGTTAGGGGCATATATATTTATAGTTTTATGAAATCTTGTAGGATGGATCCCTTTATCAGTATATGGTGACTTTCTTTGGCCCTCATAAGAGTTTTTTACTTAAAGTCGATTTTATCTGATATTAGTGTATCTACCCCAGCTCTCTTTTGGTTATTATTTGCTTGGTATAATTTTTCCATCTTTTTTCTTTCAATTTAATTGTGCCTTTAAATTTAAGGTGAATATCTTGTAAAAAGCATATGGTTGTGTGGTGGGTGTGGCTCAAACGGTTGGGCGTCCGTCTGCCATATGAAGGGACCTGGGTTCGATCCCCGGGACCTCCCGATAAAATAAAATATATATATATATATTTAAAAAAAAAAACATATGGTTGGGTCATGCTATTTTCCCGTCTTCCAATCTCTGGTATTTAATCTATTTACATTTAAAGTAACTAGATAATACAGGACTTTATTCTGCCATTTTACTATTTGGTCTTTGTAAGTCTTAAACCATTTTTATCCCTCACTTCTTCCATAATGCATACTTTCATATATATTTCATTTTTAGTAGTGTACCATTTTGAGTCCATTATCATTTCCATCTACATATATTTTTCAGATATTTTCCTTGTGGTTTCCATGGGGCTTGAGTTTAACATCTAAATCTATAACAATCACTTTTGATTTGATACTAACTTAATTAGAATAGCATACACAAACACTATTTCCCCCAACTTTTTGTCTTACTTGTTCCAAATTGTCTTTATACATTGTATTTCCAAAACCATGAATTCATCATTACTTTTTATGCACTTGAATTTTAGTTCCTGTAAGAATAAAGAGTGTAGTTACATACCAAAAATGGCAATACAATAGTACTGGCATTTATTATTACTCATATAGTTACCTTTACTGGAGGTGTTTATTTCTTTATGCCAATTGATGCACTGTTTAGTGTCCTTTTCTTTCAGTCTGAAGAATTCCTTTAGCCTTTCTTGTATGACAGGTCTAGCATGACCAGCTTCCTCAGCTTTTGTTTATGTGGGCAGATCTTAGCCTTCCCCTCATTTTTGAAAGCCAGACTCACCAGATATAAAAATTTTGGTTGGCAGTTATTTTCTTTCAGCACTTTAAATATTTCATCCCACTGCCTTTCTGCTTCCATGGTTTCTGATGAGAAATTAACATTTAATTTTATTGATGCTCCTTTTTACGTAACATATTTCTTTTCTCTTGCAGCTTTCAGAAGTCTCTTCTTGTCCTTGTTTTTGACTACTAAATGTCTGGGCATAGTTCTCTTTGAGTTTATTCTGGTTGGGGTTTGAATATATACATGACAGTATATATTCATGTCTTTCATTAAATTTTTGACTTTTTATGTCATTATTTTTTTAATGTTTTTAATGCCCCTTTCTGTCTTTCCTCTCCTCTGGGACTCTCTTAATACTTATATTGGTATGCTTGAAAGTGTCCCACAGGCAGCTTAGGCTTTGTTAGTTTTTTTTTTTTTCCTCTTTTTCATTCTTTTGTCTTTCTGCTTTCAGCCTGAATCATTTCCATTGTCTTGTCTTCAAGTTCACTGTTTCTTTCTGCTCCTATCTCCAATCTGCTGTTGAAACCAAGGGAATTTTTCATTTATTATGGTCTTCAACTCCAGCACTTATGCCTGGTTCCTTTTTAAAATCCCTGTCCCCTTATTGAGATTCTCATATCGTTCTTCCATCCTTTTCCTGATATCCTTTAGTTCTTCCTTTGTGTTTTCCTTTTTCTCTGTGAGGAGATTGAAAGGTTTTTTTTTTTTAAGTCTTTGTCTGGCATGTCCAAAGTCTGGCCTACTTTGTTGATGGTTTCTGAATTTTTATCTTATTCCTTTGGATAGTCAATTATTTGCTGTTTCTTTGCTTTGTAATATTTTTTGTACAGTGTATATTTTAATATTTTAAAGTGTTGACTCTGGGATTTAGTCCCTTGGCTATCTGTTCCAGATGTTTGTATCCAGCTAGTAATATGACAGAGATTTCCTTGAATGTCAGGAGCTAACAAAAACAAGCAAACCAAGGCAATAACAAAAACCAACCAAACAAACAAAAAACACCTTTTACATCTTTGTAAATTGGATCTACATTTGTTTGTGCTCTCCTTCAGAGTTTATCACTCCAATAAAGAAGGTCAATCTCAGGCAAATGGGAAGTGCAGGGTCCTATCTCTTTTTTAAGCTTGCTTCCTGTCCTGAGTTGTTGATCCTTTGTGGCCTTACGAAGTAACCCAGTTATAATAATCAGAATATCCCCTCTACTCCCTAAGAAATCGACTTTTTGCCTTTCCAGGGTGTTCTATTGTGTCTTAAAGCAGATAATCCTTTGCCCCAGGATACTTTAACTTAATTATTTCTTACATTGCTTTATCTATCTACAAGCTGCTTCTGCTTGCAGGGCAAGTTCTGCCAGGGCAAATCAAAGATGAGTATCTTTGTTCAGACTTCCAGGCTGCCACACAATATATTGATACCATCACACAGATTCCTCAGTATGTGCATAGGAGTTACTCTGCTCCCTCTGGAACAAAGCAGGGACCCATAAAGGTAGCAGAGGCTGGCTCCACATTGCACAGAGGGGGCTGAAGGAGCAGCAGAGGGGAGGCCAACAAGAGTACTTGAGCATTTCCTACCATTTTTAAAGCCTAATTTTCTTGGTTTGGCACTTGCCCAATTACAACTCTTCAGCTGTTTTCTAGAATTTTAGGAAGATGGCTCTGCCATTTGCTAGTTGTTCAAATACCCTTGGGGATATGTCACTTTAGAGCATCTTAGCCTGCCATCTTGGTTGATCAGAAGTCCTGTATTGTCAGTTTTGTATTCAAATAAGAATAATATATTAACTCATTTATTTGTTCAGGTAATCAAAAAACATTTGAGAGTTCAATACATACCACACATTGGACACTGACTGGGATGCTTATGGTATTTGGGGGCAGATAGACAAGTTATCAAATCTTTACAGTATTATGAGAACTCATGTAAAAGAGGCATGTACAGTATTGGAAACAAAAAGTAAGGAATCACCTCTACTTGACAATATATATTCACACTGGCTTGACAGGGAGGACATGGATAAGGTCTGTTTTTTAGTTTAATTTAATTTAATTTAATTTAATTTAATTTAATCTTTAAAGAAGCTTTAGATTACATAAATGATACTTCAAAAATATAGAGGGATTCCCATTGTGGCAGTTTGAGATTATTTATGAATCCCAAAAAGAAAAAAATTATGTTTGTAAACTAATCTGTTCCTCTGGGTGTGATATCCTTTGATTGTAATAAATTAAAGGATTCAAGTTTACTTGAAAAAATCAATTTAGGACTTTTGATTCGACCATTTGAGTAGGATGTGACTCAGGTTGAGTACCTGCCCCCTAGGTGGACCTATATAAATGGACAATCACTCAAGAAGACACATGGAAGAGGAGAGAACTTCGTCATTTCTGTCCTGCCATGTGACAGAAAGAAGGCTCAAACAACTAAAGCTCCAGGAAGAGAGATGAGTCATTTGCCTGATAGTTTGCACCTGAAAAGAAAAGAATAGGTACACAGCTGAGAAGGCTTGAGAGACCAGGCAGAGATCACCAAACATCTTGCTTCAACACATGGCATGTAACTGGTGAGAAAGTACCTCTTATGGTACCTTGAGTTGGACTTGCCAAAAGCTTGGGACTATAAGCTTTAACCCCAAATAAACACCCTTTAGAAAGCCAACAGATTTCTGGTACTTTGCATCAGCATCCCTTTGGCAGACTAATACACACATATACCCCACCCCCTCCCCTTCCCACACTTTCTCCCAAACAACATCTGTCATCAGTGTCATACATTTGTTACAATTGATGAACACACATTGAAGCATTGCTAGTAACCATGGCCAATAGTGTTTATACTTTGCACCACACATTTTTACAGGTTTTGACAAAATATATAATGGCCTGTATCTGTCATTGGAATGTCATTCAGAACAATTCCAATGTCCCCAAAATGCCCCATGTTACACCTATTCTTCCCTCTCCCTCCCCTCAGAACCTCTGGTGAGCTCTGCCTTTATATGAATGTCACAACTTCTTCCATTGCTAGAAAATTAATAAATCTGCTTCAGTCCATAGTCTCATTCCCCCCTTATGTGCGTTCACTCCTCAATCTTAAGGGATTTTAGGATGGCGATGCCCACTCTGTTTCTGACTGAGAGGGAGCTTAGATTACATGGACAAGATGCATGGAACTGTCTTGCTTGCAGTTTTAGATACTATCTGGTTTTTGGGGGGATGGACATTGTCCATCATCATCCTTTTGTTAATTGTCCTGGGCAAGTCTGATGAACAGGAGAGCAGGTATTGCAACTCTGCTGAGATTCAGATCTCAACTGGTATATGAACAGACTGAAGATTTAAGTCCCTGGGGCATATATTTAATGAGTTTGGTGCTAATTTTAGGTTCAAATAAAAGGGGCAGAAGAGTCATGCATAAGGAAATTATAAATGAGTCTAAATCTATTACATTGGGGGAACATTAATTCCAAAGTAAGGCCTACTGACAGGTACTGAATTCCTGAGATTGTCTGACCTGCCTAAAGTGCCTAGACGCTCTAGAGCCATCAGATGCACCTCTGCTTGAGGCACTGTTTACTGAGACAGTCAATGAGATCCTTCTGAGATGGGCATAAGCATAATCTCTGGAATTACCTCCCGACAGTCTTTGAAGTCTCTTAGCCATATAAACTCATTTTTATTTAATATTTCTCCCTTTTGATCAATGTCTTTTTCCAAATACATCACTGGTTGGCATTTGGTAATAATACCTTGGTGCCAGGGAGGTTCATCCCTGGGAGTCATGTCCCACGCTAAGGGGAAGGTCATAATTTATATGATGAGTTTGGCTTAGAGAGAGGTAACATTTGAGCAATAAGGAGGCTTTCAGAAGGTAACTTTTAAGCAATATATAATTCTAGGCTAAGTTTCAATTTCCCAAGAACTATGTTCATAAGTACAACCATCAATGTCAAGGGCCTGGCATATTGGTCTGTCCTCCTTCACTAGGCACTGCCCATGTACTCTAGGGATTTTTGCTATTCTATAAGAGAATATAGCAGGACTTCCCAGGATGGGAATTCAATGTTCTTTTGGTTACTGTGTGGGTCTCCCCCGACCAAGACAACTCCCATGTCCTCTTGAACATATTCCTATTCCACAAAGGCATGTCCCAGGTGTACTCTTCCCCACACATAGGGAATCCCCTATATTTTTTATGTAACATTTATGTAATCTAAAACTTCTTTAAAAATAAAAATAAAATAAAATAAAATATACAGGAATAAAAACTAGAAAGGGATCAGACAGATCTATCCAAAAGGACAACTATACAGAAAAGGAGGTTACAATAAAGGAAATGAGAGACAAAAAAGGAATATGACATATACAACCAAAGGACAAAATGAAGTAAGTTCTGCCTTTACAGTAATAACATTGAATGTTAATAGATTAAACTTCCCAATCAAAAGACACAGGCTAACATAATGGATAAAAAAGCATGATCTAAATATATGTTGTTTACAAGAGACTTACTTTAAATCCAAAGTCACAAATAGACTGAATGTGAAAAAGATTTTCAATGCAAACAGTAACCAAAAATAGAGCTGGGGTATCTATCTGAATATTGGACAAAATAGAATTTCAGTCAAAAGCTGCTACAAGAGACAAAAAAAAGACACTATATATTAATACAAGGGTTAATCCACCAAGAATAACAATCATAAATATTTATGCACCTAACCACAGTTCCTAAAAATACATGTGCCAAACACTGGCAAAACTGAAGGGAGAGCCTGACATTACTAAAATAATAGCTGGAGACTTCAAAACACCACTGTCATCAATTCAACAGATAGAACATCCAGACAGAAGATCAGCAAGGAAACAAAGAAATTTAATAATATGATAAATGAACTAGACCATATATATATACATATAAAACCTTGCAGCCCAAAAGAGCAGGAGATAACATTCTTCTTGGGTAGTCATGGATCCTTCTCCAGGATAATCCACATGTTGGGTCACAAAACAAGTTTCAATAAATTTAAAAATATTGAAATTATACAAAGCATCTTCTCTTATCATAACAGAATGAAGCTGGAGATCAGCAACAGGTAGAAAACTGGAAAATATGCAATATATGAAAGTTAAATAACATACTCTTACAAAAACAGTGGGTAAAAGAAAAAATTACAAAGGAAGTCAGTAAATATCTTGAGACAAATGAAAATTAGAACATAACATATCAAAACATGGGATACAGCAAAGGCAGTGCTGAGAAGGAAATTTATAGCACTAAATGCTTACAATAAAAAGAAGAAAAAGTTCAAATCAAAGACCTAATTGAACAACTGGAGGAACTAGAAAAAGAACAGCAAATAAAACCCAAAGCAAGCAAATAGAAAAAAAATAAAGATTAGAACAGAAATAAATGAAATGTTGAATAAGAAAACAATAAAAAGTATTAACAAAGCCAAAAGCTGGTTCTTTGAAAAGATCACTAAAATTAACAAACCCTTAACTACACAAACAAAGAAAAAAAGATAGAAGATGCAAGAAAATAAAATCAGAAATGAGAGGTGAGTAATTACTACTGACCTCAGAGAAACAAAAAGGATTGTAAGAGGATACTATGAATAACTGTGTGCCAACAAATTAGACAACGTACATGTAATGGGCAAATATCTAGAAACACATGAACAACCTGCACTGACTCCAGAACAAATAGAAGAGCTCAATAGACCAATTACAAGTAAAAAGATTGAATCTGTCATCAAAAACTTCCCAAAAAAGAAAAGCCCAGGAACAGATGGCTTCAAAGGTGAATTCTACATGATGTTCAAGAAAAATAATATCAATTCCTGCTCAAACTCTTCCCCCCAAAAAAAAAAAAAATTAACGAGAGGGAACAGTACCTAACTCATTTTATAAGGCCATCATCACCCTATTACCAAAGCCAGATAGATACTTCAAGTAAATTACAGACCAATTTCTCTTATAAATATTGATGCAAAAATCCTCAAAAAAAAAAAAATTGCAAATCGAATCCAACAGCACATTAAAAGAATGATACAATATGATTAAGTGGGTTTTATCCCAGGCATGCAAGGATAGTTCAACACAAGAAAATCAATTGATGCAGTATACCACATGAACAAAATGAAGGGAAAAAACACATGATCATCTCTATTGACACAGAAAAGGCATTTGACAAAATCCAGCATTCTTTCTTGATAAAAGCACTTAGAAAACAAGAATAGAAGGAAACATACTTGTAGCCATTTGGCAATTTCATGTAATTATGAATTCCAAAAATATAATTGGATCATGCTTGCAAACTGATCTGTTAATCTTGTCATGATTAAGTTATGATTAGGGCATTGACTGGGCCACATCAGTAGGGCATTGAGCCCTACCCCTTGGTGGGTGGGGAATATAAAAGGCAAGGCAAAGGACAGAGGGAGTGGTTTTTTTGAGAAGCAGTTTTGATGTTGGAGTTTTGATGTTGGAGAGAAGGCCCCAGGAGAAGATAAGTGAGCCATTTACCTGATAGTCTACAGTTGACCTTGTGGAGGAACCAGAGGAGCTAAGCCTGGAGAGAAACGCAGTCTGGGAAGAGAGGAACCCAAGAAGCCAGAACCCTGGCAAACATCGGCAGCTGTCTTGCTGCAACACGTGACAATGGACTTTGGTGAGAGAAGAAACTTAATGCTTTATGGCCTGGTATCTATGGACTTCTACCCCAAATAACTACCCTTTAAAAAGACCAACCCATTTTTGGTATTTCACATTAGCACCCCTTTGGCTGACTAATACAATCCTCCACATGATAAAGTGCATATATGAAAATCTCACAGCTAACATCATACTCAATAGTGAAAGACTGAAAGCGTTTCCTCTAAGATCTGGAAAAAGATAAGGATGCCCACTGTCACCACTGTTTTTCAACATTTTGCTAGAAGATCTACCCAGAGCAGTTAGGCAAGAAAAAGAAATGGCATCCAAATTGGAAAGGAAGAAGTAAAACTTTCACTATTTGCAGGTAACATGATCCTATACATATAAAGTCCAGAAAAATCTACCGATAGCTACTAGAGATAATAAATGAATTCAGCAAGTTGGTGGAGTACAAGATCAACAAGCAAAAATCATTAGTGTTTTTATTTTTTTATTTTTTTAATTTTTTAAAAAAGATACTTAGATTACATAAATGTTACACAAAAAATATAGGGATTCCCATACGCCCTACCTCCCACACCTCCCACAACCTCCCACATAAACATCCTTCATTAGTGTGGCACATTCATTGCAATTGATAAACATATCCTGGGGCTTTGCCATTAAGCATGGACCACAGTTCACACTGTAGACAACTCTCTGTCCCACACAGTTCTGCATGTTATATGATGATATAAAATGGCCTATATCTGTCATTGCAATGTCACTCAGGACAATTCCCAAGTCCTGAAAAATCCCCTGTATTACAACTGCTTTTCCCTCTCCCTGCCCCCAGAGCCTCCAGTGGCCACTGGCTCCATATCAATGTTCTAATTTGCTTGAATCACAATATGTCTATAGTAGAATACAAGAAAGTCCACTCTAGTCCATAGTTCTTCCCCCCAACATGAGGAGTCTGGGATGGTGATGTCCACTCCAGCTCCAATTGAGAGAGGGCTTATACCCCATGGAGAAGATGGATGGGATTATCCTGCCTGCAGCTGCAGACTTTCTTCATTCCCTGGGATGGCCGTTGTCCATCATCATCTCCCCGCCAGTTATCCTGGGTGGGTTCAATGAGCTGTAGAGTAGGAGTTGCTGTTCCACCAAGGTTCTGGGACCAGCTGTCACATGGACAGCCCAAAGACTCAAGTCTCTGGACAGACACCTACAAACTCCAGCACCAAGTAAGGTTTTTATGCACTAGTAATGATAAATCTGAAGAGGAAATCAGGGGGAAAATTCCATTTATAATAGCAACTATGAATTAAATTCTAGGAATAAATTTAACCAAGGATGTAAAGGTCTTGTAAACAGAAAATTACAAAACTTTGCCCAAAGAACTCAAAGAAGACCTAAATAAATGGAAGGACATCCCATGCTTATGTCCTGGAAGACCAAATATTATTAACATGTCAATTCTACCCAAAACAATTTACAGATTCATTGCAATCCCACATAAAAATTCTAAAAGCCTACTTTCCAGAAATGGAAAAGCCAATTATCAAACTTATTTGGAAGAATAAGGTGCCCCAAATAGCCAAAAACATCTTGAAAAAGAATGAAGTTGGAGGACTCACAATTCCCGGCTTTAAAACATAATGCAGGGAAGCGGCTGTGGCTCAATCAGTAGGGCTCCCGTTTACCATATGGGAGGCCCCAGGTTCGGTTCCCGGGGCCTCCTGGTGAAGGCAAAGCCCGCCCGCACGGCATGGTTAGCTGACCCAGCGAGCACAAGCAGCAAGGGGGGGATAAATGAATAAATAAATAAAATCTTAAAAAAAATAAAAATAAAAATAAAACATAATGCAAAGCTACAGTGATCAAGACAGCATAGTTCTGGGTGAGTCCAGTGAACTGGAGAGTAGGTGTTGCAACCCTGCTGAAATTCAAGGCTCAACTGGCAC
Organism: Tolypeutes matacus; assembly: GCA_026826555.1. NCBI lineage: Eukaryota > Metazoa > Chordata > Mammalia > Cingulata > Chlamyphoridae > Tolypeutes > Tolypeutes matacus. The sequence continues at coordinate 3,999,474 of JAKSZT010053770.1, read as the reverse complement.
ATGAATGGATGAAAGATTTAAGTCTCTGGGACATATATTTATCAAGTATAGTGCTAATTATGGGTTCAAAGAAAAGGGACAAAAGAGTCATGAGTAGAGAACCTATAAATGAGACTAACTTTGTTACACTAAGCAGCATAAATTCCAAAGTATGGTCCACTAACAGGTGCAGAATTCCTGAGATATCTGCCCTGCTTATAGTTTCTGGATTTCTGTAGAGCCTTCAGGAGTTCTGTTATTTGAGGCAATGTTTATTGTGGCAGTCAATGAGATCCTGCTGAGACTTACATAGGCATAACCTCTGGAATGACCTCCTAACTCACTTTGAAATCTCTTAACCATAAAAACTCATTTGTATTTAATATTTCTCCCTTTTGGTCAATGTCTTTTTCCAGATGCATTGCTAATTGGTGCTTGGTAATAATCTCTTGGTGCCAGGGAGGCTCATCCCCAGGTGTCATTCCCACACTGGGGGGAAGGTAGTGTGTTTATATGCTGAGTTTGGCTTAGAGAAAGGCCACATTTGAGCCACAAGGAGGCTTTCAGGAGATAACTCTTAGGCAGTATATAATACTAGGCTAAGTTTCAATTTCACAAGAAAAGTTCATAAGTACAGGAGATGATGATGGACAGTGCCCATCCCAAGGAATAGAGAGTATCTGCAACTGTAATCAAGATAGCTCCATCCATCTGCCCCACAGAATCTAAACCCCCTCTCAATTAGAAGCAGAGTAGGTATCACCATTCCAAAATCCTCAAGATTAGGGAATGAACAATGGACTAAAGTAGACTTGTTACTATCCTACTATTGACTTATTATTATTTTAGCAATGGAAGAACCCTTATTATTGATATAAAGGCAATGGCCACCAGAGGTTCTGAAGGATGGGAGAGGGAAGAATAAGTATAATATGGGGACATTGGATTTGTCCTGCAAGATATTGCAGTGATGGATACAGTCCATTGTATATCTTGTCATAACTTACAAAATTGTGCGGGACAAAGTGTAAAATATAATGTAAACTGTAGCCCATGGTTAGTAGCAATGCTTCAACATGCATTCATTGATTATAACAAATGTACCACACTAACAAAAGATGTTGTTTATGTGGGAAGGTATGGGAGGAGAAGGGAGTGGGTCATAGGGGAATCTATTATATTTTTTATGTAATAGTTATATAATCTAAAGCTTCTTTAAAAATAAAAAGGTAATTATAAAAAAATAAATTATTTAAATTTATTAAAAAGCAGCATGGTACTGACAAAAGGATAGATGTATAGACCAATGGAATTTAATTGAGAATTCAGAAATAGACCCTCACATCTAAAGCCAATTGATTTTTTTTAAGTTACAAAACTTTAAAAGCACCAAGTTTATTTTTTTATTTTCTTTTTTTTTTAAAGATGTACTGGGGATTGAACTCAGGACTTCATATATGCAAAGCAGGCACTCAGCCACTGAACCACACCCACTCCCAAGCCAAATGATTTTTGACAAGGTTACCAATTCCACTCAATTGGGAAACAATAAATAGTTCTTCAACAATTGGTGCTAATAAAACTGGATATGCAAAAAAATGAAGGAGGACCTCTATCTCACACTGTATTCAAAAATTAACTCAAAATGGATCAAAGACCTAAATTTAAGAGCCTGGATTATAAAACTCCTAGAAGAAAATGTAGGGAAGCATCTTCATGGCCTTGTGTTAGACAATGGTTTCTTAGCTTTTACACCCAAAGCACAAGCAACGAAAGAAAAAAATTGATACATGGGACCTCTCAAAAATTAAAAATTTTTGTTCATCAAAGGACTTTATCACAAAAGTGAAAAGACAACCTACTCAATGGGAGAAAATAGCTGGAGACCACATCTCTGATAAGGGTTTAGTATCCAAAATATACAAAGAAATCCTATAACTCAACAATAAAAACACAAATATCCCAAATTTTTAAAAATGAGCAAAGATTTGAATAGGCATTTCACCAAAGATGATGTGTAAATGGCTAAAAAGCACATGAAACAATGTTCAACCTAATTAGCCATCAGGGAAATTCAAATCAAAATGCCAATGAGATACCATTTCACATCTATTTGGATGGCTGCTATTAAAAAAAAAAAAAAGTTGTTGGAGAGGATACAGAGAAATATGAACACTTTTTCATTGCTGATGGGAATGTAAAATGGTGCAGCTACTGTGCCTAACAATTTGGCAGTTCCTCAGAAAGCTAAGTATAGACCTAGCAATTCCTCTACTAGTTATATATCCAAAATAATTGAAAGCGGGGACTCAAACAGATATTTTCACACTGATAATCATAGGAATATTATTCACAATTGCCAAAAGGTGAAAGCAACTCAAGTGATCATCAACTGATGAACGGATAAACGTGGTATATATGTATAATGGAATGTAATTCAGCATCAAAAAGGAATGTAGTTCTTTCCTGCAACAAAATGTATGAAACTTGCAGACATTATGTTGAGTGAAATAATTTCAGACACAAAAAGACAAATATTGCATGATTTCACTGATATGAAAAAATTAGAATAAGCAAACTCATAGAGCTAGAATATTGAATATAGTTTACTACGGGCTGGATTGGGGGTAGAGAATGGGGAGTTAATGCTCAATTTATACAAAATTTCTATTTGAGTGAATTGTAAGGTTTTGGGAATGGATGGTGGTCAGGGTAGCACAACATTGTGAGTATAATTAGCACTGAATTATGTACGGGAATGTGGTTAAAAGGGGAATATTTTAGGTCATATATATTTTAGTAGAATAAAAATGAAAAGATAAAACATAGGACTGTAAAATACAGTGAACCCTATTGTAAATGATGGGTTAAATAGATTAGAATACATTATACAAATGTTCTTTCTTGAATTTTAACAAATCATCACACTAATGCAAGGTGTTAATAGGGTAGTATATTGAAAAAATATACCTTAATGTAAACTATGGATTATAGTTAATAGTACAATTATAATATTTTTCCATCAATTGTAACAAAGATACCACACTAATGCAAAGTATTAATAATAGAGTGGTGGGTAGTGGGAACACTGTATTTTTTATATGATTTTTCTATAAACCTACAAATTCTTTAATTAAAAAATTAAATTAAAATGCTAATTGGGACAACCAACAAGATGGCAGCAGAGTAAAGAGCTCCTAGAATCAGCTCCTGCTACAGGACAGTTGCTGATCACCTAGAGCTATCTAGAGCACTTGTTCAGGGTCTCGGGGAGATCAGAAGTGCATATTGCAACATCCTTGAAAGAATGCAAGGAGGAGATTGCCCATCTGCAGAGAAAATTTGTAAGTAGAGCCCTCCACACCACAGAGGCCGGTGCCCATCCTTCACTGGAGGCACAAGCTGCCTCAGGAGCTGTTCTGCGGCTGGAATTGGAAGCTCCACTTCCCAAAAAAGGGGGAAGAAGAGATGGTTGGGCACCAAATTCAGCTACTGATTAGTAAATTTGGTGAGCTAAAGTAAAATCCTAAGAACAGCTAAAGTTCTGGCCTGTCCAAGTCAAAAAGAGGCCGGTAACTGCCATCTTAACTCCGTACTTGATATGAGGGGAAGCGGGGCTGACTGACAATCCCAGTGCTGGTAGGGACCAGCTTCTTTCCATCTAGATCAGATTGCAGCTCTAGCCTAAGTCCCAGGCCCACCTCGGGCAGGGAGGAAGCTGGGGTGGGTGGGGGGGCCGGGTGAATTCCAGGTTAACTGCAGGTACATTTAGCTGGCACAGACTGAATAATTGAGGTCTACCAGGGCAACTGAGGTCATCTTGGACCTGCACTGCATAGATTGCTGCCCACACCTGCAGCTCCATCCCTGCCCCAGGAAGGGGAAAAGGGGGTGTGAAGCTTCATCAGTCTCTTTGGGCAACTACAGTCTAGACCTGCATGAATTGGATTATTCCACCCAGCTATGGCTCTATCCCTACTCCTGGCAAAGGAGAAAGTTGGGAGAAGTTTCAGTGGTCCTTGGAGCAATGAGGGTAGCTTGAGCTTCCACAGCTTATAGCACCAACTACATCCTTGGCTCCTACTACACAATCAGCAAAGGAGAAACAGCAGGAAGCCCTAAACTAAAGAGAAAAACTGCAGCCAGAATAAATGCTCTAGTAAGCCAGATGCCAAGACACCAGCAAAAAATTATAATTCACACCAAGAAACAGGAAGATATGGCCCAGTTAAAGGAACAAGATAAGCCTCCAGATGACATAAAGGAGTTGGGATAACTAATCATATATGTTCAAACAAATCTCCTTAATAAATTCAATAAGATGGCTAAAGAAATTAAGGATATTAAGAAGACATTGGATGAGCACAAAGAAGAATTTGAAAGCATACATAGAAAAATAGCAGATCTTATGGGAATGAAAGGTGCAATAAATGAAATTAAAAATACACTGGAATCATATAATAGCAGATTTGAGGAGGCAGAATAAAGGATTGGCGAGTTTGAAGAAATGTCCTCTGAAAGTGAACATACAAAAGAACAGATGAAGAAAAGATGGGAAAAACTTGAACAGGGTCTCAGGGAACTAAACGACAGCAAGAGACATGCAAACATATGTGCCATGGGTGTCCCAGAAGGAAAAGAGAAGGAAAAAGAAATAATGGTAGAAAATTTCCCAACCCTACTGAAGGACATAGATATCCATGTCCAAGAAGCATGACGTACTCCCATCCAAAAAAAGTCCAAGACACATACTAATCAAAATGTCAAATGCCAAAGACAAAGAGAGAATTCTTAGAGCAGCAAAAGAAAAGCAATATATAACATATAAGAGATACCTAATAAGATTAAGTGCTGATTTCTCACCAGAAACCATGGAGGCAAGAAGACAGTGGAATGATATATTTAAGATACTGCAAGAGGAAAACTTCCAGCCAAGAATCTTATATCCGGCAAGATTGTCTTTCAAAAATGAGGGCAAGTTTAGAATATTCATACATAAACAGAAACTGAGAGAATTTGTAAGCAAGAGACCTGCTTTGCAGGAAATACTAAAGGGTGTGCTACAGCCTGAAAAGAAAAGACATGAGAGAGAAGCCTAGAAGAGAGTCTAGTAATGAAGATTATATCAATAAAAGTAACTAAAAGTGTCAAAAGAGTGGTGAAACTAAAATATGACAGATAAAACCTAAATATTCAGGAATAAACTTAACCAATGATGTAAAGCACTTGTATTCAGAAAACTAAAACTCATTGTTACAAGAAATTTTAAAAAGACCTAAATAATTGGAAAAACATTCCATGCTCATGGATTGGAAGACTAAATATCATTAAAATGTCAATTCAACTCAAATTGGGATACAGATTCAATGCAATCCTGATAAAAAATTTCACCAGCATTTTTAAAATAAATGGAAAACATGATTATCAAATTTATTTGGAAGGATAAGGGGTCCTGAATAGCCAGAACCATCTTAAAAAGGAAAAATGAAATTGGAGGACTCTCATTTCCGGACTTTAAGTCATATTACCTAGCTTCAGTGGTAAAAGCACCATGGTACTGGCATAAAGACAAACACATAGACCAATAGAACCAAACTGATGGTTATAAAACAGACCCTCATATCTATGGTCAAGTGATTTTTGACTAGCCTGTCAAACCCACCCGGCTCGGGCAGAACAGCCCATTTCTCACTATTATAACAGTGAGGTGGAGCTGGTGGCCACTGGACACTTTTGGGGCAGGGAGGGGATGTGCAGTTGAAATACAGGGGCTTTTTCAGGACTTGGAAGTTGTCCTGAGTGCCGTTGTGGCAACGGATGTAGGCCATTTTAAATCAGCACACACCATTCAGAACTGTGTGGGAGAGAGTGTGGTCTACGATGTGAACTGTGGTCTATGGTTGATGGCAAGGCCCCAGGATGTGTAAGTCTATTGAGGGTGATGGGCCACACTTGTGGGAGATGTTTGAGTGGGATAAGGTGGGAAGTGTGGGAGGTGGGGAACATGGGAATCCCTGTAGGTTCCGTGTAATATTTAGGTAATCTAAGCACCTCTTAAAATATATATATATATATATATAACATTTTTGTAAGCAAATGCACATATATGCATATATATTTATATATCATTTTACAAATATTGGTATGTATTGTGAAAAATTTGATTTTTACCCACAATAAAAAATAAAAAATAAAAAAATGGATATCTATAGCAAAAGAAGGAAAGTGCACCCATATCTCACACCTTATACAAAAATTAACTCAAAATGAATCACAAACCTAAATATAAAAGCAAGAACCATAAAGTTTCTAGAAAAAAATGTAGGAAAATATTTTCAAGACCTGGTTGTAGGTGGTGGATTCTTCAAGGAGATGGAAGGAGGACTGATAAGGTCTACTGATGTTTGATGTATGTAGAAGTTTTGATTGGCTTTACTGTAAAAGTGTGGAGTTTTACACAGTTGGTGGCAACACATTATAGCTAGTGACAACTGATTTGTGGATGGGAATGTGGCTGAAAATGGTAGTCTAGGGATGTAAATGCCAATTGAAAGAAAGCTAGAGAATAATCTAGGGACTGAATTAGCACAGTAAACCCAAAGGTGGATTAGAATTGTGGTTGATGGTACAGATGCAGGAGTGTCCTTTGAGAGCTAGAGCAGATGTACATCACTATTGCAGGGTGGTGGGAGTGTGGGGAAGCATAGGAAAAATAAAACTGGAGTGACCTATGGACTGTGATTAACAGTAGTGGTGTAATGTTCTTGCATCTATGCCAATGATGTACTGTGTTGATAATGGGGGAGTATGGAAAATGTGTGCCAAATGTACGCTGTGGACCTGGCAATAATCGGATGATATTATCTCATAATCTGTAACAAATGTTCCACCATGGTGTGGTGAGTTGATAGAGGGGTGTTGTTTGGGAATTCTGCACATGTGCATGATTGTTTTGTAGGTTTACAACTTCTGTCATAAAAATATATTTAAAAAATAATAATAAGATGGGTTGGGGGAAAATACACCAAATATAAGATAAGGACTATAATTAGTAGTAAGATTTTGACAATATTCTTTCATAATTTGTAACAAATGTCTCATGGCAATGCAAGGTGTCGGTGGAGGGTTGATGTATGGGACCCCTGTGTGATGTTATGAATGTTTGCTTTGTAAGGTCACAACTTTTACTATACACTTATTGTTTATGTATGTTCATGTATAAATGATATAAAAATAGGGTGGGTTGGGGGAAAATATTTTGGTTAGTAGTAATATTTTGAGGATGTTCTTTAACCATTAGTCAAAAATGTTTAACAACAATGCAAGTTATTGCTGGTAGGGTGAGGTATGAGAGCCCTGTATGATGTTATGTATGTTTGTTTTGTAAGTCCACAACTATTACTACACACTTATTGTTTATGTACGTTCATGTATGAGTGATATAATTCAATAATTTTTTTAAAAAGCCAAAAAAAAAAGCTAATTGGAATGGTTCTGTAAAGAATACAGAGAGAAAAGTCAGAGACTGAGCAGAAAAACTTCTTGGATTGTTTTGATATAAAGGTGAGTAAAGGAAAAATGAAGACTAAATATTTTTTTAAGATTGGAAAATAAGATGGATTTTCCTCTATTTATGGGAATTGGAAATTTCAGAAACAAAAGAAAGGCAACTTGTGTAAGAATCTGTGTTAAAAAGAGAAACATAATAGAATAAAATTTGAAAGCCTATTTTAAGGCAAGCGAAACATTAATAGTCGGGGGTAATGGGTGGTGTAATTGCAAGAGCAGTGATTTAAAACACAACATGACATTCTTTCAAACATACTAAGATTCTTCCTCTTAGGTTTACAAAATACTGAAGTAAAGCCCAAATTCTTGAATGAATGTTAAGAGACAAGGTTTAGAACAGAAGCAGTGTTGTAAATGCAGACAAATTTCCTAGGATATGAAATTTCCTCACTTTTATTTATGTTTAGTGTAAATAATGCTAGGAAAAATGCAAGCCAAATTTCAGTTCAGCAGATGTTTTTATTCTCCATAAGCTTACAAAATCTAAAAGGCTAACCTACTTTGGGCATTTTTTTAAATCAAAATAAAATTCTCTTTGGAGATATATATGAACAATCTTACTGTATTTTCATAGAAGTTAAACAAACCTTTTTGTTTTGATAACAAGTGGATAAGCGAAAATTAATGCCTAACTAATATTGCTTATAATTGTTATTAAGTCCAGGTGCCAAAAATGTTAACTAGAAGAATTCTTCTCACTGAACTGTGCACAGAAGTTTAAAGGCCCTGACAGAGTCAGGCAATATAGAATAACTGAATATTATAGATTAAAGAAAAAGCCTTTAAAAATGTTGATTTTCACACTACCAGAAATATAAAAATAATTATCTACAACAGCAAACTTTTTGAATGGAATTCTTCAGTCCCTAACACATCACTCACACATGCACACGCACATACACGTACACGGCTAAAGCCAGGAATTTTAAAAAGCTGTAATTTATCTATGAATGTAGAATATATAGAAATGGAAGAAATCATCTTTATCCAAACACTGAGAGAGTTTATTTTATTGTTATAAAAAGGGTAACACCAAGAAAAAGAAATTACCAAGTGTTCAATGAAGTGGAGGCTGTACTAAACTAGCATTCATTTTGCCGAGAAGTTGCTCATAATTCAACATGTGCAATTACAATTCATCTCTTATTTTTAGCTCCTTTGCAATAAAATACACTATAAGGTTTTCAACATGTGGAGAATGATACTAATATCAAAAGTAGAGAATAAAATCAAAGTGGCATCAGCATAATTTTGTATTGGAGGAAATGACTGCATACCCAGCTTTTCGACACTATCTTTTTCAAAATATAAAAGCCATTGAAATGGAGTAAAAATGTAAATTCAATACTGTGGAAAAATTCAATTTCTTTAGTGTGATGCTGAGGAATAAGCCAGTTTACGAAAGAAACCAGTGTCTATATCACTGAAATTTCTGCCAGCTTTACTTACTTCACAAGTGATAAATTCCTAGGCTCAAGTGATCATTATGAGTATCTACACATATAACTTTGACGCTTTTAAATTTTCACCTTTAGGATAATAAATCATCCCAATTGTAATGGCAAAAAGAGAACCATCTCTGGATATTTTCAGAAGAAAAACAATTTCTTCAGGAGTAAAGGTCTTATAGTATACTTTGTAAACTGAACAAGGTATTTCAAAGGAAGAGGGTAACAAAATATCACCAATATCTCTCCTCACAAATATTGTACTTAAAGATTATGTCTGTAAACTGAAAACTAAAAGATGACTTAATGGGAGCAGATGTATCTCAAGTGATTGAGCGCCTGATTCCTATGTCCCAAGGTCCTGGGTTCAATCCCTGGTACCTGCAAAAAAAAAAAAAAAAAGAAGAAGAAAGAAAGAAAAAAAAAGATGACTCAAAACAATGTACATTTCTGTTAATAAAAGTAATATATATTCATTGTAGAAAGTAGGAAAACTATAAAAGCGAAAACACAATACAAATAACCTGTAATCATGAATAACATTTAATATTTGATGTATTTCTTCAAGACTTTTTCAATTCATAACATGTCAAATAAAGGAAGATCATATTGTAATAGAGTTCTGAATTCTGTTAGGTTAATAATGTTATAGTATAAGCATTTGCCCTTATCATTAATTATTATTTAAAAGCTATCATATGCATAAACAGTATATTTAACAATTCATTTATTGTTGTATATTGTTTCCTTTTTTGGTATTCTAAATGGAACAGAGATGAACAAACATCCATATATATATATATATATAAAGTTTTATATATATATATATATATAAAACTTCAATTTGGGTAAAGTGGCTTTCTAATGCTATTCATGCAGTTAATGAAGTTTTATAGACTATTACCCTACATTGCTTCTGTGATGGAATGAATGAGCATTTAATTTATTTATTATGCCTAACTTCAAATATTGGACATGCATTTGTGACAAGTGAAAACGTAAGTAAATTAGAGCAGGAAAAATGAGAATTAGGAAAGAAAATGTAATCAGAGGAATATGCTCAAAATATATGGCATAAGATCCTATGCAGCTAATAAGAAATAGACCACAATTTTCTTTGGCATTTCTGAATAGGCAAATCAGAAAGGAAAACACATTATCTGTGAGTTCCAATCTTAAGATAAAATAATACTATTTTCAGAGATCACTTCACTTTTTTTTGACACTGTAACTTGAGCAAAATTTCTTCCTTGGGTTTTCATGAGGACAGGTCAGGTTGACGATGGATTTCATTTCCAAGGACATTACTCTAAGAGAGTTTAACAGAGATGTCTCTTTTACCATCTCTCCATGTAGACCAAAGGCATAATGGCAAAATCAATTAAGCTTAAAGTACAATTTTTCTATTTGAAATTTTAAAAATACTACAGTCTCTTTATCTCTAAAATTCTGTAAAATAGTGGACACTTGGTTGAATCAAAACTAATGTGCATGCATATTTTAATTCTTAATATGATCATGTATGGCTTTTTAAAGCCTCAAAATTAAAATATGTTGAGCTTCTTTATAATTGTGTGGAGAAAATATTTTGACAGTTGGCTTAGGGGCTGTTGCTATAGTAGGCTTTTATGGTATATCGCTTGGTTCCAAGAAAGTGATATTGTTTTTAAATTAAGTATTGTAACCAATGCCAAACAGAATCTGAGTTGGCTTATAGTATACCGAACCAGTAACACTAAAATAAAAATAACAAGAGTCATGAAATAATGTTATATGAGGGGAATGGATGCTTATACCAAAAACGAAAGTAGGCTGAGGAGAGCTCTTGCATTAAACTCCTTAGCAACGAAGGCAGCAAAGATCTAATTAAATAATAAAGGGGAAATATTTCCATTTATCAGAAAAGGGGACATTTTGTTACTACAGAATCAAAACTTAACCCTTAATTAAAAATCAGCCCAAGACTTTCAGGTAAACATCATAGACTTCTCCCTCCTTCAATATCTACTGAAAATGAATAAAAATAACAATAATCAAAGGAAAAGTATTCACCTTCCATAAACAATTAAGGAAAGTGCACAACTTCAAGGCATGAAGTTTATTTAAAAGGTCCAAACAAGAAAAGGAAAAAAAAAAAAAAAAAAAAAAAAAGATTCTGGCACAATGTGGTCATTATTCCAACACTGCCTTATATAAGTGCTACTATTGAATTTATTAAATCCTAATAATTTTCAGTAATACAATAAATTTTATTTATTTTTTCTTCTGAAAGAAGGAGGGCAGTGAAGTAGGGAGAGGTGAACAAGTGAGGATGGTTCTTACTGAACAACACATAGGCTCTAGGGAGTCTTCCTCACCTGAGAGAATGATCCAGTATTCTGGGTTACATATAGTGCCCAAGGAAAGAGAACTGTTATCTACCAGGTGACACAACTCTTACATAAGAGCAACAAAATTCTCAAAGGAGCACTTTTTCTCCAACAAAGACTACACAAAGCTCTAGCTGATGCTTCCTTAATAGGCAGCAGAAAAGTAAACAGTGAAAGACCTGGGTCCCAAAATGTAGCTCAGTGAGAAACACACATATATTGGATTCAGGTGAAAAGGGCGTCAAGGAGAAATTGACCACAGTACCACAATATGTTAAGAAAAATACACTCTCTGGTTCCAATAAGATTCAAAAGAATGGTCTCATAGACATGCAAAAATACTTGACAATCCCTCAAATAAAGAAAAAACAAACAGTGTCTAAAAGACAGAACAGTTTGAAAGAAAACTTTCGCCAAGAAACAAAATGTTCCTAGTAGTGCTTTGCAGTATAGAAGAGATTAATGAGAATACAGACATAATACCTAAGAATTCAGACAAGATGATAAAACAACAGAATGAGATAAAGATAGGGGTTATGGGGCAACATAAATAAATTGAGTGCCAAAATAATACTATTGTAGAAGTAAAAGATTAGAAATAACAAAGTAGAAAAAAAAATGTCTACAAAATTTAGATAGTAATATAGAAGAATGGCTTGAAGTAATTACAGTGAATATAGAGAAAAACAAAGACTAAGTAATCAAAGCAATTTGAGAGAAAATAATAGATATTGAGAAAAGAAAAAAATGAACCAACATAAAGATAATTGGAGCTCTCAACAGAGAGAACCAAATGAATTGAGCAAAAAAGGGATTTGAATATATAATGACAAAATTACTTGAGATGAAGAGATATCAAAATTTGCAGATTAAAGGGACTACCACATCTCAGGGAAAGATGATTCAGAGTGATTACCAAAGACTTGCATATAGTTTGATGTCCTCGAATTCAAAGATGGGGCTGGAGAAGAGAGCATAATGCTAAACTGTAGTATTATGAAGGCATTTTAACCAGCAGATAAAGAATGTTTGACTGTAAATAACCCTATATATAAGGTCTGGACTGAGATTCTGTAAGCCTGGACTAATGGTGAGACCACCCCAAGGACTACAGAGCATTAAGACAATGGTGATCCAAGACAGATTTCAAAGAAAAAATCAGAATAGAAACATATGGTAGATACTGTGGATTGGCCCTTTCAATTTTCTTTATACCTTCCTTCTAATTGGAAATGTTGGGCAGCTAAAAACAATTTATTCCAAGATACTTCTGCTTTGCCACATCCAAGTAATGACTATTAGACTGTTTTGTATTAAAATGCTATTGATGATCTTGGATCCCCAAAAAACATTGAACACATGTTGACCATAATTCGAATGTAAACAAATTGAGAAAAACATGTTTTTGTAATAAGTGATAACCAGACATTCATGCAAAGCAATGTGGGCTGGCTTGATGCCAGTCAGATAGGCACTTCTTTAAAAAACCCAGTATAGACACTGCTTCAATGAGCATCAGGTTTAGACAGATTGATTCTCCATCACTCTGGACTCTAACTCCAAGTTTTACTGCCTGTGCTGTGCTGCAAAGAAACTTGCTCCTATTGTTACCCCAGCCCTCTGACCAGCGCCTCTTGCCCTGGGTTTTGGATACTCTATTAAATGCAGCATTGGACCTGGCTCCAGAGCTTGCTGGTTAAAATTTCTGTCTGCAATCCAGCAGCTCTCAGTCTGATGGATTTTAAAGACTCTGTATCCTCCACCTGTAAATGTGTTGGATGCTCTGACCACCTTATTGTGTATTGGTCATATTGGCAGCTTACAATTAAGCAAGCAAATAAATTGCATTGAGCATTTAACTAGAGTAGTGTTAGATCTACTTTCAAGTGCTGTATTTATTTTGGATTTTGATCTACTTTTGGTTTGTTATAACAGGTACATTTACATGACATGGTCTTATTTTCTAGTGATAACAACTAGAAAACTGGAAAATATATATATATAAAGCAACTGTTTTAAGACATTGGACAACAGGTAATTCAAGACTGTGATACCTGAGAGAAGAGAATCAGAGATGAATGCTACAATCTCCCTGGTTATCCTACAAGAGGGAATTTCTGAACTGCAACACAGGAAGGGGTTCCCCAAATGAGCTCAATCATTTCTTTTCCTTCACTTCCAAGAAGTGATCTCTTAGGAACCAGTTTACACTGAGCTTCAATCTCCTTGTAATAAAAGTATTCTTGTTTAGAATTGTTGCAAAAATGAAATTTTATATATATATAAGCCCCTTAGGCACAATATATGCCCAATAACGTTTAGCCATCACCATTGCTTAGATATATTGCAATATTTTTATTTTCAGTGAGGTTATCAGATTTTGGTTGAAGAAAGTTTAGAATTTCATGAAACACTGAATGAATATCACAAGACTATAAAATTAGGAGCATCATGTCAAAATTCTCATAACAGTAAATCTAGTAAGTAGAATTTTTTGGCAATCAGACTTTTCATGGGATAGAAAAGAATAGAAATAGTAAAAATTGTTCACATTTGCTTATTGTGTTGTACAATTTATGAGCTAAATAGTGATGGTGTTTGTTTGGCAATGGGGTCTAATAAAAAAAATCAAAACACATCCTAAAAATAAACTGCATGATTTTGAAGGAAACCCAGCAGCTGTGAGTCATGACTTGTAACTGAAAACACCAGGGCACTACTTGTGGAATATTGGTGCATGAAGACTACTTAGAGACACTATTCTTCTTAATGAGCCCAAGTAAGTAAAAGTACATCTTTATTCTTTTATTCTCAGGTGTTTTATAATGCTTCATGGGCTGAAGCACCTAATCACATGAAAATTTTTATCTTCTAGGTAAGATCATTATCCTTCACAAATGGGTTGTTCGAGAGCTATAATTCACCATTAATTGTGTTTTCCTTATTTCTCCTAAGAGATAAATCAATGAAAATTTCAATTGGATTGTATCAGAATACAGCTCCCAAATGGCATCTTTCCTGTTATTAGTCAACAACATGAGCACTGAGTATTTGGATGCAACGTTTATGAGCTGTGGCTCTATAAGGTACTAAAGCTTTATCTTCCCTATGAGGTTTTAACAGCTTTGAAGTAGTTCTGGTTTCTGAAAATAGCAGGCATGCATATAATGTGCATATTCTGTACCAGTAAATATGATCCTTGGACAATCACTGTGGTAATAGCAAAGCAGCTCCAATTCTTCACCCTTTCCTCTATCTATGGCTTTTGACTTATAAGTTGGTAGGACCCTCCCCTCTGACTCTAGGGTCAGCCATGTGATTTGATCAAACAAGTACAGGCTTGAAAATCACTTTCCCTCTGTTATCCATGAGAAGGGACTGCCCAGGCTAGTTTACTGGAAGATGAGACATGTTGAGAAGAGCTGAAATATGGCAGCCAAGGCCATGCGAGAGCACCCAAAAACAAAACCACCCTCAGACATGTGGGAGAAGCTAGTGAAGATCAAAAGAGTCCCCAGCCAACCTATAGATTTGTGACCTAAGTAAATGATTATTATCTTATGTTGTTGAGTTTTGTGGTATGCTTGTGTGCTTACTCCAACAGCCCCCTGGTGGCTTCCAGCAAAGAACATGAAGCTATACCTTCTCCCCCACGTTATGAGGTCACAGGGTTTTTTCTAACATCCATCTCCTAATATTTTTTTGTACAAAATTTTAGCTTGTATTTGATGACTCTCCTGAATAGGGGAGAAAAATTTCTCAGCTGCTGAGAGGCTGTTTTTATTACAATTTTTTAAAATTTAAAGTATATAGTGCTAGGGCTATTGCATTTCTAGGAGGAGGTATCCATAACTCTACATCTTAATTATAATAGAAGTGGATGCCAAATAAAAGCATATAACTAATGTTTTAGAAAATCTGCCTCTTTCTAGATCAGGTATATTGAAATCATGGAAAAATAAACATAAGGACATCAATCAAGGAGTTAAGTTTTAATTGTATGTCATTGTTTGCCAAATATGATAAAGTATACGGGTACCCCAAATAAAAGCACATGTTAAGAAAAGTAAAGATCACTAAACTTAGTTCACCTGTTACAATTACTTATCAAAGAATTCAAACAAAATCTTTAGAAGTTCATTAGGTATATGAGCTTGAAATTTCATGAGAAATCTCATTTTTAAATGAAGTTAGAGGTAGTCATCTTTCTTTCATTCTTTAGCCAACCACTTTGCTCTGGTAACTGTAATATACAATGTTTAAATCCTTAATTGTGGATCTAAAAATATTCTAAGTTCAAGCTTACAGATATATGACATTAACCACCACCACCCCAGAACAACATCACATATTGGGTAACCTGTAGGTTCACAATGCAAGTTAGCACAGATATATATATTTAAACATGTTCCAAGGAGTTTATAAGAGCCAATAAAATGTGTGTATTATTATATCTAGTTAACTTGTCCAAAGATGTGCCATATTCAGAAACTGTTTTGTTGCTCTCATACTGGCCAGTATAGAACATACAAAACTGGAAGTATGAACCATCAACATTTCTGAACCAGTTATCTACATTCTACTGGGGATATCATAAAATAAGATACACAAAGATTATTAATGGGAAAATTAATGTTGGCCAGAATGGAAGAGGGAACACAGTGCTTGGATAATATATAGGGTTACATCTAAGCTTCTGAAAGTGATATGGCAGAATTCTAATTCACAGATAAGATTCTTGGTAAAGTCTGAGAATAAATACTGGAGGAGATTGGACTCTATCAACCCTCGAAATGTATCTGCCAAAACTTTCCTGGACAAAGTCAAACTCATAAGAAACTGCTGGGAATAGAGACCAAATTGACTAAGACATGAAACATGGAGGCCAAGGAAATAGAACATTCAGATAAAAATAGGGGAGAGGAAAAGAAATAAAAAGATTCTGTAGATTAGATTGTGTCCCTCAAAAAATTTTGTTCAAGTCCTAACCCCTGGTCTCAAAATTATTTCCTATTTGGAAATAAGATCTTTAAAGATGTTATTGGTCAAGATATGGCCAGTTTGGATTAGAGTGGGACCTAATTAATTATGAATGCTGTCCTTATAAGAAGAGGAAACTTGGACATTGATAGACAGATGGAGAGAGAGAAGACAGCCATGTGATGGAGGCAGAAATTGAGCTATGACATATGCCAAAGAACAACATTGCTGACAATCCACAAGCAGATTTCTATAGACTTCAGGGAAGCAGGAACTTGCCAACACCTTGATTCAGACTTCTAGTCTCTAGAACTGTTAAAGAACAGATTTCAGTTGTTTTAAGCCACTCAGTTGTAGTATTTTATAACTGCAGCCCTAGGAAACTAAGACAGGGACCTCAGAAAGTACAAAACCATATATATATTTATCACTTAGTCAAGATTTATTTCAATGCCTGGAAACATTCAGACTAATCAAAACGGTACGACTGTAATTTCTTAAAGTACATAAATATTTCGTATAAAACTTTTGAAAATGTCAATATACTATGACCTAACCTCTAAACAACAGTTTACTATTAGATTTTCAAAAGCAATGGCTATTTAAAAAACACAAGGCAATAATAAAATATCAAAGAACTTTCATATACTTAATGAGGACATAATTAGCAGCAAGCTATTCAAACAAAAACAGAAATCTGTTTTTATACCTTGCATGTTCATTTAACTTTGCTTCATAATTGAGGCATCTTTTGCTCAACTATTTTATTTCTAACATTAAATTCATTTTCTAAATATTATAATAAAGAAATGAAACATGCCAAACTGCTTTGTTTGCCATATGCAATAAAGTAAAAATACAACCAAGTGAATTTATCCATATTCCCCCTAATCCAATGTGACTTTTAGATATTTTTTCTATATACTTTATTCTAATTCATTTGTGCAGATTAGGGAAAACTGATTTATAATGAACTTTTTTTAAAGAAAGTGAAACAGCTTTATTGTTGATGTGGAGAAAGTTTTAGGGGGGTGGATAGAAGCTCAAACTAGTCACAATATTCCCCTAAGTCAAACCTGGTCCAGAGCAAGGCCCTAACTCTCTTCAATTCAGTGAAGGCTTGGAGAGGTGAGGAGGCTGCAGAAGAAAAATGTGAAACTAGCAGAGGTTGGCTCATGAGATTTAAGTAAAGAAGCTGTTTCCACAACATAAAAGTGTAAGGAGAAGCAAAAAGTGCTAGTGTAGAAGCTGCACCAAGTTATCCAGAAGATCTAACTAATGTAATTGATAAAGGTGGGTACACCAAACAACAGAATTTCAATATATAAACAGCCTTATATTTGGAAGAATATGTCATCTGGACTTTCATATTTGTCAATTAGCAATATTTTGAAAGGAATCGTTTCTGAGAAGTAGATCTCAACAGAGGGCTTAAAATATTCAGTAAACTGTGTTGTAAAACAGATGTTCTCTCTTTCAGGCTTTTTTGTTCCATTTACAAAGCACAAGAAGAGTAGATTTAGCATAATTCTTAAAAGCCCTAAGATTTTCAGAATGGTAAATGAGCAGTAGCTTAAATTAAAGTCTCCAGCTGATTAGTCCCTAACAAGTGAGTCAGTCTATCCTTTGAAGCATTGAAGCCAGGCAGTGACTTCTCCTCTTTAATTATAAAAGACCTAGTGGGAGTGGATAGCCTCTTGTTGTGGAGCCCATGCTTGATGCCTGTGGTAAAGGAATATGCATGTGGTAACCAGATGAAGAAGAAGGCTACTTCTTGTAGGAGAAAATGGGCTTCTTCCTTCAGAGGTATAATTTTATCAGGGTCAGCCTGAAGATGATATTTTATTCAACATCTTGGATTATTCCCTTGGACAAAGTTGAAATTCATCAAGAGGAGGGGAAGATGTGCATCCTAGGAGAATTTCATTCTGTTTTGTTCAGTTTTTCCTCTTCAGGGCAATGGCCCTTGATCATTTCATTCCCTGTTTTTGCTCAATGCCTTTGGTCTTTGTTTCTTGCTCTTCAGTGAGAAATAGAAATTTTCTTTCAGAAGCAGAGGAGTGGCCACTGGGAACTTTCTTCCACTCAAGAATGTTTAGCCCCGACATAGGATACTGCAGTGAAATATTGTCACGATGAATCCTTGATCTTTGTAGAGTTTCAGCTCCTCAAGGCAGCCAATTCCACTCAGGTTACCAGAACATCACAGTTGTGCAAGCAGACACAGGTAGGCATGCGTAGTTAGCCAAACTCCCTTTCTGCCTCTGCGGCCGCCATGGTGCCTGTGAAAAGGCTTCTGGTGAAGGGAATAAAAAATAATAATAATAAAATTAAAAAAAAAAAAAGAAGCAGGTTCTGAAGTTCACTCTTGTCTGCACCCACCCTGTAGAAGATGGAATCATGGATGCTGCCAATTTTGATTCTTTCTTGCAGAAAGAATCAAAGTTAGTGGAAAAGCTGGTAATCTCGGTGGAGGGGTTGAAAGGAGCAAGAGCAAGATTACTGTAATCTCAGAAGCCCCCTTTTCCCAAAGGTATTTGAATTATCTCACCAAAAAGTATTGGAAGAAGAATAATCTACGTGATTGGTTGCACGTAGTTGCTAACAGCAAAGAAAGCTATGAATTACGTTACTTCCAGATTAACCAGGACGAAGAAGAGGAGGAGGATGAGGATTAAAACTCACTTGTCCTGGAATATTTTATATGAGTCGTTGAATAAAACTTGGGAACCCGCCCCCCCAAAAAAATATATATATACATACACAATGAATTTTCACCTTTAAAATTACCTTCTATATATTGCCCCTCCTTTCCTGCCAATCCGGTGCTAAAGGAAACAATAATGCAATGTACTGTTTCAGGGGCTGAAAGCAATCTATAACCTTAATTTCCCAAATCTCAATTTCAAATTTCTGCCAATATTGAAAAAAAGACTCAAATGGCCAACAACAACAACAACAAAAAAAATCATAGTTGGCAGGAAGGAAAATGTATGAGATGAAGATTATTTAACTAGAACTTTATTATACTGTTATGCTTTCTCTCCATGCTACAGGTACTCTTTAGACGGGCATTAAACATGGACAGCTACAGAGCTCAGTTTCTCAGGAACATAATTACATGAAAAATAAATAACTTTTTAGCTCTTTCCTGGTTTAATTGGCCCTTAAATATTTTCAGGGGAGGAGAATTCTAATTATTTTGTGTTCTTTAAGAAACTGGTATATGTAAATGAACTGCTATGTGTTCAATTAAATCGTGAAGAAACCTAAAGAAGTTTTTTCTCCTAAAAGTACCCTGCAGTTACACATGACAATCACTGTTCATATAGTGAAAGGATAGAATGGTAAAAACAGATTCAATCTCCTGTAAGTGTAGAGTTGTAAACTATTCTAAGTGGAAGAAATAAAAATAAAAACTTGACACTGACAATCATTTAAAGGAAAAAAGAGCCAATCAAGAAAAATGTTAAAGAACATCTTCTCTTTAAAAGAAGAAAAGTGTTATCCAACACAAAAATGAGAACTACTGTTTTGAAAAACACTCATTTTTCTTTATCTTCAAATACAAACACAAAAATGGAAGGCGGGTGTCAAGAGCACTTATAATTAAGGCAAGTCTATACAAAAATGGAAGAGTACAGTGATTTCACCTCATGAAGGAAATGACAAATGAAATTTCACAAGTCTTCATGTCTATAATAAAATATATTAATGCAAAAAAATTAATGCACAGTTATCAAAAATAAAAAGTCTGGATTTTTCTTCTTAGGTTTATAATAAACTACCAAACTTCTGTTTAATGCATGCACTTCTACAAGCCTTCTCTTATCTCAAGCTAGTGATGTGGCTTTTATACATTTTATTTCCATTATAAGAAACTTAAGACCTTTCTAGTGGTACACCTTAAAAAGCTTTGAAACAGTTTTTAATCAAAATATTACATAAAAAGGAATTTTGATTTTTAAGTGAATCTCTTTAGTACTGTGGCATGATGGGTTTAATTTAATAGTTGAAACATGATATAGTAATTACATTGTATTGTTTAGACTAGTTCACAGCTTCAGGAAAATGATTGATTTTTTAAAGATAAAGCCAACATGGTACTCTATGAGCAGTGAAATAATAGAAAACAGCTAATGAATAAATAAGATGATTTTTCAGCAGTGTCCATTCATTATTTGGCTTTCAGGAACCTGGAAGAAATTGTCTTCTTTGAACTCAAATGCTCTGGTAATTCTAGTCACTTCTTAGCTTCCTCAATATCACCTTGAATTGCTGAAAAAAAGTCAAAGGTGGGGACAGATGTGGCTCAAGGGAATCCGTCTCCCATATGGAGGGACCTGGGTTTGATCCTTGGGACCACCCAGTAAAAAAAAAAAAAAATCAAAGGTATTTTCTGGACTGAGGTAGCCAACGATGGCCACTTTGAGGATTTCCCCATAGAAGACCTTTTTGAAAACATGTGTAATGTGAGTTTCCATGGACTTTTTCTTATTTTTGTAGTATGGGTTCCATCCTATGCTGACCACCATCTTATGGACATCTCCACTTCCAACACTGGCCCAACCATAATAAATGCCAGTGGATACATCTGCTGAAAGATTATCTACTACTAGTTCAGGAAAGTTATCAGCCGGGATGCCCAGCTGCTTGGAGCCGCGACCAAAGACCCGCACCACCTGACCCTTGCAGAAGTAGGGCAGGTTCCTCATGACGCCACCAGCTTGCAGCGAGTGACCGGCCGAGGCCGTGCGTCCCGCGGGGTCGCCGTCTAGGCGGTACCCTGACCCTCCCAGACCAACAAGGGAACATGGACTAGATAGAGCTCGGCCGCGCGTTGCCCCGGATAACGCGTGACAGCGGGTCCCTCACCCCCAAAACCATATTATTAAATGACTCATGAAAAAACAGATACGGGAACTCAAGAGTCATGGACTGGAAAAGCTATCGTGTCCCATATGTCCCTTTTAAAAATCCAGGGAAAATTTTTTTCACAAAGAAATGAACAACAGAAAAGGAAATTAGCCAAATCCCATACAAAAGCTATTAGAAAAAAAGTAAAAGAAAACTAGGAGAGGGATGGTAGCCACAAAAACAAGGAAATCGCCCCAGAAAGATATACATACAAAATTGATTAAAATCAATTGCAAATGAACTAAAAGAAATTAAGAAATTTGTAAAATATATGGAATATTAACATAAATCATAATAAGGAAATCTCAAAAAGGTAGTAGAACTTATGAAATAATTAGAAATAAAAATTATTTCAGAAATAAAGATAAATCTAGAAAGAATACAAGACTAAACAAAACAAAAATACAAATAATGTTTTACATGAAAGATAAGATGAAAAGGAACAAAATTTTAATAATAAAAATATGAAAAGAGAAAAAGGATTTGAAAGAAACAAACATAGAAGATAGCCAAAAAATCCAACATATACATAATAAGAGGCACAAGAAAGCAAGGGAACAGAAAAAAATGCTAAAAAAATTTGCTTCCAGAAAAATTTCCCCCAAATAAAAATGTCTCTGTGTGTGAGTGTATGTGTGTATGCAACTACATGTTGAAAGGCAACATGGCCTATTTGGAAAAATTACCTACAACTGACACAGAGACACATTTTAACTAAACCACTGTTCCTTCATTTAGTACACTCTCACATAATTTCATTGAAAGTACATGGAAGTATGATGCCAAGAAATAAAAAGAACAAAAAAGATACTAATTGTCCCTGACCCCTTCAAAAATTTTTGTTTAAAAACCAGATGGGAATCCCCTGTATTTTTTATGTAACATTTATGTAATCTAAAGATTCTTTTAAAAGAAAACTTAAAAATTAAAATACCAAAAGAAAACCCCAAACCAAAAAAAAAAAAAAAAAAAAAATAGAAACTTCCTTAGACGATGTGTAGCTGAACAATAACCTTTCTTTTTAAAAGCGATACTAGGAAGTATAGCATAAATAAAAGACATCATTTAAGACCAAGAACAACAAAAAATCATTATTCTTTTTCAAATCACTTTTGAAAGAAAAAATATAACTTACCTTTCTTAATTAAAATCACTTCTGAAAACTTACTTGTCTGGCTGAATTATGTAGAAATTGGTTGAGAAGATAGATTTTTACTGCTGCTTTAAAAACATCTACTTACAGAAATTTAGTTTCCCAATCACTTAGCCAGACAATATTTAATTTTGTTTTAAGTGATTATTCCTAAAAATTATGTGGCAATTTCAGAAATTTTGTCAGATTCTAGTGATGTAATAAAATCTACACGAAAATATATGAAAATTGCAACTACTTTGCTTGCTTCAGAACATTTTACATCTTTGAAATAGTGAGGAATTATGACTCATTTATCTGTGTCCTTTTCTGCCACTCAGGAGGTAAAAATTGAGATCCTTCATTTTTATTGTTTTGCTGTATAGAATTCTCTCAGCATCTTAAAGGCATATTCCCATTGTTTTCTAACTACTGCAAAATTGTAATTGTTGCATTTGGTAATGATTATTTCCCTCCCTGGATCCTTTATCTCCTATATCCTGAAATTTCATAATGCTGTGCCATTATGTGGATTGTTTATTTTACATTGTGCTGGGATATAAATAAGAACTTTGAATCTGAAAATATACCCCCTTCAGTTCTGAGAAGTTTTCTTGTATTATTTCTTTAATCAAATTTTTCTCTTCTTTCTCCATTTTCTCTCAGGATTTCCTGTTAGTTTAAAATTAGACTTCCTAGTTTGATATTATTATTTTTCAAATATCTGCTCTTTTATTGTACTTTCTTTTCCATTTCTTCTATATTGTGGGAGAACTCTTCCCCTTTTCATTCAAGTCTTTTATTTAATGTTTTATTTCTGTTGCCATATTCTTAATTTACAGTTTTTCCTCTTTCCTTGGATTTTCCTTTTTTAGAATGCAATTTTATTTTTTATGGGTATAATATTATCAATCATCTCTCCAAGGCCATTGATCATAGGCTTTTATATTTTCCTACTCTCTCTTCTCTCTTTCTCTCTGATTGTTTCTATTTCTTCTAAATCCTCTTTTCCTGATGAATTTCATTGGATGAGAATTTATGACAGTGTGTTTCCTACAAGATCTAGTGATCATTGCCTCTGCTCAAATTTAAAAAGTAAAGTTAAAAAAAAAAATCACCACAATTGAAGGTCATTAGTTTATTTTATTAGATTACTAAAATGTCAGCCAGAAGAACTCTTCTTCTACCTATCCATTTCTACGGAGAAAAATCATTGAATCTCCTACCTAATGCCTTTAATACCTGTTGTTTTTTCCCTTAGACTGCAAATTCTAGCCATATAATAGCTATAGCATTAATGGCTGGAACAGTAATTGGCTCATGGTTGCATACATACACACATACAAAAAAAAAAAAAAAAAAAAAAAAAAACAGAAGTATTAAAGAATTAATTAACTAAGTGGATCTAATTTTCAGGTAAACTGCCATCTGCAGTTTCATGAGTGAAGAGTCAAAAGGAGAAGGATTCATTTATAGTTTGGTTCCCTTAGCTCTTCATGAAGACTAAATGATTTTCAGCTACCTTTGAAAGTAAGTATAAGATGTTTAAGAACCACAAAACAGATAAATTAAACTGTACCACATAAAAATACACAAAAGTACATAAAAATGAGAGTGGATATGTGGTAAAAAGGTATTTGGCAATAATAAAAGGGGAGAGATTATCCAGGTATTTTTTAATAATTGAAATACAAAAAAAAGCTGGATATCTAAATATTAGAAACATCAGTTAGACCACAAAAATGGTGTATATATATATTTTTTCCCAAATACTTGTTTTTTGATGAGTAAATTAAAATTGGAATTATA
Source organism: Tolypeutes matacus (assembly GCA_026826555.1). Classification (NCBI taxonomy): domain Eukaryota; kingdom Metazoa; phylum Chordata; class Mammalia; order Cingulata; family Chlamyphoridae; genus Tolypeutes; species Tolypeutes matacus. The sequence continues at coordinate 3,975,271 of JAKSZT010053770.1, read as the reverse complement.
GATTTTTAATGTAATCACTAGTAAGATATTCAAGGAAGGGTCAGAATTAAGAAGTGTTTTGGGGAAGTGCATACTAAGAATTATAATTTTTATATATGCCCTTGATTCCCACTATAAAAGAACCAGGTTAGAGAGTTGAAAAGAGTTTAAAATCAATGTAAATGTTATCATCAGACAAGGTGAATTGGCCTGAAATATATTTTTCCTGAACTTTAGTCATGGATGTAAAAAAAAGATTTAACTATCCAACCCAGGAAGATATAATACAGAGCTAAGGGCTTGTTAGAAAGTCTGCACAGGGTTGAAGAAAGAGAAAAGTAAAACAATATGGGCCTAATTAAAAAAAAAAAAAAAACTAAAGTAACAGGAAAAGAAAACATTGTTCTGTATATTCAAAAGAAATTAAAAGTTGTCACCCAAGAAGGTTTAAAAAATCTATATTGTTTTTAGTGGATGAATTAAAGCAAGTCATTCATAGACATAACAAATTTTCAGAAAAAATACCACCTACAGGTTCCACTAGGAAAAAAAAAAAACACTAAAAACTATATCCCAAATAACTGAAATGGGGAAAGATTTAAAAAAAGATACACACACCAAACTTTGAATCTAGCATAAGAGTAAGTCTGAAAAAAAATTTTTTTTGTGAAAATAATTGCAAAACTGAATTAAAGGAGATTTTAAAAGCATGAATTATACGAATTTAATTCAATTTTAATTATTCAAACTCCAAATCATATTTTTATAGCCCCATATAAGAAAGGGGAATAAGAACTGAGTGTGTAAAAATGTGACCCTGAGTTATTATATTATGGATGGGAGAGAGCCTGCTCCCCGGTGGTAGATTGATTACTTTGGACCACTTCCATAACACTTCCATAACAGAAGGGGCAGCTTTTGCTTCCTGTCTACACCACCTTATGCTTTACTGGTCTACAGCTCTTAGTTCTAAAAGAAGGAGTGCTTCCAGCAGGAGACACAACAATAATTCCACCAAACTGGAAGTTGAGACTCCCACTCAGCCATCTTGGGCTCCTCATGCTTCTAAATCAACAGGAAAGATGGGAGTAACTGTACTAGCTGGGGTGATTGATCCAGACTACCAAGGGGGGAATAGAATTGCTATTATACAATGAAGGTAAAGAAGAGTATGCCTAGAATACAGGAGATCTCTTAGGGCATCTCTAAGTGTTACCATGCCATGTAATGAAAGTCAGTGGAAAACTATAACATCCCAATCCAAACAGAACTGCTAATGGCCCAGAGCCACCAAAAAAGAAGGTTTGGGTCACCACTTCAGGCAAAAACCACAGCCAGATGAGGGGCTTACTGAGAGTAAAGGAATATGGAATGGGTAGTGGAAGAAGATAGTTTTAAATATGAACTAGGACCATGTGACCAATTGCAGAAATGAGGGCTTTTATGGTTATGAGTATTTCTTCTTTGTATTTTTTAAATTAATTTGTTTGTATATAGATACAAGGCAAATACCTTTGTTGTTCCCTCTCTTGTCCCCTTATCATATAGTAAATTGTATTAACTTTATGTCTTAGGATTTAACTTACAGGACATCAAATTTAAGAGTGAATATTGCCCAAGGACTTGCATCCTTTTAGAGGGCAAGGATTAGTGTGTTCCAGTTGTATATAGGACAGCAAAATTATGTTAGGAATAAGTATTACTGTGAAGATTAAATGAGAAAAATATTTTAGCACATAGTAACTGCTCCATCTTCACCTTGATTCTATTATTATCATTATTTCTATTGTTGTTTCAATACTTGAAGATAAAACTGTGCCAAAAAGAAGACGCATACTCTAACCACATTCATTTTTTGAAAAAAAGAAAGAAAAAAATGAAATCAAACTAAAGAAGCTATTTTAAAAAGCAAAATAATCTCAATAAAATTATAAAAAAATTATAAATACACACCTGAACAGGAATTTCTAAATAGTAAATAGTTAAAATCAGTAGATAATGGAAAAAACAACCCTTGTGTATATAAGAATTAATCATATTTTACAATACCAAATCAGAGAATCACTGTTCTCTGTGCAGTGTTGGGTATGCTGATTTAAAATTTTGAAAGAATAAATGTAAGGTGGATTGTTGCTTCACACCTTACATAGTACTTAATTCCAGTAGAAAATATTGAAATGCTAGGAAAATATAATGATATTAAGTAAGGTAGGCTAATATATAATTTTGTAGAATAGAAAATAATTCTAAAGAAAGTTGTAAAAATGTTTGTGAGTTATTCAAAGAGAAATGTCAAATTTCATTAATATTAAAATATGTATTAAACAATGGAAAACAGACAACAATATAAAAAATAAAGAAGAAGCATTCTGAATAGAAAATGTACAGAGTCCCAAACATGATATCTTCTGTTAATCAAAGAAAGAAGCAAAAATATGAACAGTGCAACACAGTTTTCACTTTTAAAACAGGCCAAAAATGTATAAGTGGTGTTGATAAGACTCTGAGGAAATATGATTTTATATTGCTAGGAAGGAAATTTTGTAGATACTTTCCAACAATTTCCATAAAAAGAACTACATATATATGCATATATGTATGTGTATATATATAAATATATATACACACACATATATATAATTTATGACTACTTACTCAATACTATCTTGAATTTATCCAGGAGAAATTATCAAAGATGCTAGGAATCATTTGGTTATAACGATGTTTATCATGGGATTATTCATAATAGCCAACATTTGGATATATACTTAATCTAGGAAATTGGTTACATATATTGTGCTTATCTATTTTAGGATATACTGTGCAGCCACTAAAATACATTCTTCTATAATGTTTCATGTTTTGGGAAAATGCTCTAAAACAGTAAATGAGACTATGGTAACAAATTATTATATATATCATAAGATCCCAATCTTATAAAAATAAAAGGTGTATGTCCATGTATGTGTGTGTGTGAGTGAGTGTGTGTGAGTTTAAAGGACAGAGAGAGGAACATGTAATTTTTAGTGGGGAGTGAGCCAGGAGAAACAGTCATCCAGTTGTGTCTGATCTTTGGATGATAAAATTATACATGCTTTACAGTAGCTTATAAATTACCTGCAATGAAGGTGGGTGTATGTGTATTCAGAGAAAAACTTTGAAGCTCAGGATAAGTTTGGAAATTTGAAAAGAATATATACATGCTTTAAATGAGTCCAGCATTCCAGTCCTGGATGATGTACATTGTAGAGTAATGAAAGAATCACCAGATTCATTCAATAGATCACTCAATTAGAATAATTATCAAAAATGAGAGAAACAAGATAAGACTAGAAACTAAAGGCTAATATTATTGTTCATTACCAATCTGAACAGAAATGGCCAGCATATCAGCCATTTACGAATTAAGTTTGACTTGATCTATTTTTTTATCAGTAGGGTTTCCATTATTACATATTGTGTATTAAGCCATATTTATTAGATTATCAAAGGTCACAATGTTGAGATACCCATATATCTATCTATATATTAATGATAGAATAATGATTTACAATTCTTAATATATTGAAGCAATGAAAGGAAATAACATAAAACTTGACAGGTAGAATGTGAAGTACTACAATTAGATCCAAAACACCATCAGTAAAATTACAAGATGAGGTAAACCTGTTTTAAGAACAAGTTGTTTCAATGACAAAACCCAAACATTGTCATTAAGTATAAGTCCAATATCAGCTAACAGAATAGCAAGTCTTTCTGAAAATGAATAAATCTTGTGCTACATTAATAGAAACATAGTGTCTCCACCAAGGGTAATGCCCATAATTCTTTGCAATATCTAGAATAGCATGTTCTGCTCCAAGAACACTTTAGGACACTGTGAACAAAGGAGAATGACCAGGATAATGCATGTTTGGGGGAAATGTCATTAGGAGGAATGCTTATAGGAACTGAGGGTGTGAGATGGAAAAAGAGGTGCTTTATATAGAACACAATAGCTATTTTTAAATATTAGAAGTTGAACCTTCTTTGCACATTCATAATATTTCATCATGCCCTAAACTGTCAGATATTGCATCCATCCACAATGAAATCACTGACTAAAGATTTATGAGATTAGGGCTTTTCCATCTGGAAACACAAGCTCTAGGAGATGATACAGTTCATTTTAAGTTAACAAAGATGAGTTCATTAAATCTCAAAATAATAGGACCTCACCAATGAACTACTGTTTGAAGATAAAAAGTGATAGGTTAACATAGAGAGTATATGCCGGGAGTAATTTTAAGTGCTTTATCTAAATTGTCTCATTTACTCCTCATAAGAACTCAATGTGCTAAATTTTATCTCCACTTTCCAGATTAGGAACTGAAACTTTATATGTTAAGAATATTGGCCTTTTCCACATGGCTAGTACGTGGTAAGAGAAAATCTTGTTCACAGGTTTGTGACTCCAAAGCTCATGTTCTTTTTATCAAAACATGATTGGGAAGCAAATGTGATTCAAGTGATTGGGCTCCTGCCTACCACACGGGAGGTCCTGGATTCAGTTCTTGGTGCTTCCTAAAGGAGAGTAGCAGGATGGCAAGTTCATGAGATGGGCTGACACGAAGGGCTGGCGCAGCAAGCTGGTGCAACAAAATGATACAACAAGAGATGGAAGGAGGAAAAACATAGTGAGAGATACAGCAAAGCGGGGAGCAGAGGTGGCTTGGGCGATTGGGTGCCTCCCTCTCACATGAGAGGCCCTGGTTTTGGTTCCTGGTGCCTCTTAAAAGGAAGATGAGCAGACAGCGAGCATAAACAATGAGGAGGTAAGGAGAAATAAAATAAATCTTTAAAAAACAACAAAAAACATGGTGTCATTTATTTGGCACATTGGAGGTGGAAGTGGGAAAAATATTATAAGTATAGGCCAAACCAGGAATATCATTCTTGAAAGAAGATATAGGAAAACAACTACCAATATTTTTTTAGTTACCAGAATACCAACTATGCAAAATAATATAAATTTTCTGGTAGTACTTTACCAACAGATAGCTAATATCCAAAACCCTTTACATCAAGAAGTAATAAAAGTAAAAGAGTATATAGATAATCAAAGTAGAAAACAATTAACATAATTAGATTAAAACATATAGAAAAGTTCACAGACAAATAAAATATGTGGTGGTGGGAAACTGGGCTCTTTAAATTATGTTCTGTAAAAGTTGGGATAATTGTAAAGCAGGATCTGATCATTGGTCAGAGAAAGGAAACCTGACTAGATAGAAGATCGTGGACCAGGCTAAGGGGTTTATTCTTATGCCCTTACTTTTAAAGGTACTCTGACACTTGAAGGGCCAGCCAAGTGTCAATGCCTACTGTTGATAGACTTCACAATCAATGGGAACACACCTGGGGCAAGACCTTCATGGCTTCTAAAATAAATAGCAGAGCACACAAAAACTATATTTGAGAATTCTGGTAGATGAGCCACAAATCCATAAAAACTCTTGTGACTGCATCCTTCCTGATATTAGATTTTCCCACTGATTAAGGGAGGATTGTCATATAGATGACTTCAGTTTTCACTAAGTCTACCAGTTGGAGAAAACATAGGGAAGCTTGATAAGTATAGGTCAGGGAATTGCAAAGGGCAGATACAGAAATTAGGTCAAGTATGAAGAGAAGCAATGTAAGGACAGATTAGGGGTCTTGTTTCCTGCAAGAAGAAGGGAGAAGATTCCAGGAGAGAGCCCATGACTATATGGGCTTATATTCTGGGTGGTAACCAGAGATAACAGGACTATGTGTTGGCAACCATAGGGTTGCCAAGCAATTTAATCCCTCGGTCTAGTGTAGATGGGATGTAAGCATAGAATCAGGATGTGGCCTTGCACTCCAGAGGGAATCCTTGTTTTTAGTGGACAGAGAAGCTCAAGTTTCTTTGGTAGGAGTCAGCTATGGTCTGATTGACACAACTATTAATATACTTATCTCCTTTTTTATAAACTACATTAATATCTCATATCTCTCTCAACTAATGGTGAGTCCAGAAACATTTCTTACTCATCTTTATACCACTAGGCCCTAGTACAGAGCCTAGCACATGAAAAGTGCTCAAAAAATAGTTATTAAATAAATAACTAAAGGTCAAGAGAAGAACTTGGAGAAGCACAATTACTCAAACGAAGACTTCAGAAAGTAATGATGCTCAAAAAAGCGGAGACATGTTGAGAAGGCACCAATAAAGATAAAAAAAAAAAACAGTGCTAGTAAGCATAAGCCCAAAGATAAGAATAGTAATAAGTATCACAGGCATTAGTAATTGAGGGTGTGACAAGATTTTGAAGAGAACTTTGTTTGCTCCAGGAGACTCTTCTTGTCTGGACAGAAACTGATGTCAGAGCATATAAAACAAAATATTGCAGTGCAAGCTCAGCAGTCTCACTAACTGGTTAATGCTGTGGTGGTTGAAGGAAGGGTAGCAGAAAGTTTTTGACTGTAGTAATTTTTTCTGCACCTCATATTCTTGTCCCCCATTCCCCAAGTAACAATTGATAAGGCAAAGTCCAGCACTCTACAGCCCACATTTCCCTAAACAGATTGTTTTAAATTTTCCCATATTGAAGCACATTTGCCACACTTCTGCACTCCCAATGTTATTAAGTCTTTCTACAGAGTAACCTTGCCTCTTCTAGACTACTTATAAATCCATTTTAAACTCAGACTCCAAAATGATTTGGAAGTGAAGGAGGGAAGAGACCAGGATGTTCCGTAAATAACCCTAGCAATGTCTCTTACTAGTAAGTGAATTTGAACAATTAACTGACTCTCTATTATCCTAAATTTCCCTCCAGTGTGAAAGAGGTTAATAAAAATAACTACTTCCCTCACATGAAGTCATGTATAGACAAGAAGCTCAAATGAGATTACATGGGAGAATGTACAGGATAAATTATAGATTTTAAATATGTTTGCTACTATTACTCCCTTGTTTACACTTTGCCACCTAGATAAATGCCTATTAATTCTTGTCACTCCATTTGCTAAGGGCTTCAGCTACTGACTTTAGACACTAACTATCGACCAAGGGGTGTAAAGTGGAAGGACATTCAGAAATAAAGACTCACATATTAAACAACAGTTTTTATAGAACTACGAGGGATAATAAAATTGTTGTTCCCAATTAATTACTCGAGACTTGTCATCTTTGCCAATGGCAAGCATGCAAACATTTAAAATGTATCTAATGAGAGCAAGTGATTGCACAGACTGCACACTGCTCAATTATTCTCTGATGTACCCTAAATATGCTGACACCAGCACTCCTTCATCCGTGCCCCTCCAGGCCATGAACTCCGATGGCACTATCAATAGAAAGTGCATTGTGCTTATTCTAATTCAGTAAAGATGCACCAAGACTACAATCTTGGAAGCAAGTAAAAAGTACTTCTCAAGTGTCTAGAAGATTATGGTAGCAGAAATATAAATGAAAGCCTGACCAAAAACCAAGCTTTAGAAATCATTTCATTTTATTAAAATACTATTAACTATGAAACAAATATTTTTAGGCAGAAAATTGATGAATTTAAAATGTTGCAGATTTTACTTCACCTCATCCTGAACCTCACCTTCCTTGACGTGGCCCATCTGTCTCTTCCTCTATAGATTTAACTTCATTCACACTATTCGTTCATTCATTCATTTTTCATCTATATTTAAATGTTATTCAGCCAAATCTATGCATTGTGTTTGTTGCAGTTATCAATATTAATTAAGCACTTACTGTGTTCCAGTCACCATAGAAAAGGTTTTATGTTAACCATCTTATTTAATTCTCCTAACGATTCTCTAAGGTAGGTTCTTTATTAACCTCATTTTACAGATAAGGAAACTGAGACTCAAGGAGGTCTGAAAGATTCAGAGTGGAGGATAAGATGTAAAGACTTACAGTCAAGAATACTTTATACTTTACATAGCAGTAAAGAAATCAGTCTTGGAGAAGAAGCATGTTGGAAAGGTATGGAGAGTAGTGTAAAATCAGCAGTGCTGGAAGGTAATATGTAGTATAGAAACTGCACCCTGGAGATGGACCATCTGGGCTTGAATCTCAGCTCCCCATTTTCTGGTTATGCAACCTAGGGCTAGCTACTGAATCTCATATCTCCAAGCCTTAGCCTGGAAAAATGAATTACAGTAATACTTCAGCTAGTGCTGTGAGAATTAGATATCCATGAAAAGTGAATAACTATGGGATAAATCAATAATCGTTCATCTTGTAAAATATATATATATTTTAATAACATATATCTATATTTATATCTGTCTATGCAGCTATCTGTGTATGTCTGTGCATGTATGTTTAGCTTTATGATGGAGGATGCCAAAACATATGACAGAAAAGGAAGGAGACATTATATGTTTAACGGGGAAATATATGAAAACAGATGTCTTTAAAAAGGAAAATCTTTCTGTACTTGAACTAATACAGAACAATGACTATGAATTAGGGAATATTCAAGCAATTATTTTTTAGACAATAAATTTGAGGCCCAGATATCTTTAATGACACAACCAATGTCACACTTAATCAAGCCAGAACCCAAATTAGAACAGTTTCCTAATTCCCAGTACAGTGACTCTTTTACTATATGATGATAGATAATAATCTTTTTAAAGAAAAATCTATCAGTTGAGTAAAAATCTTTATACTGTTTGTTCTTTGTTTTTTATAATTTAGTTATCAAAAATAACTTGCATTAATTTGTTCTTAGAATGTATGCCCCCTGAGGGAGAGATTTTACCTTTCCAAAATTAACTTTTCCCAATACTAAACATTATACCATGCATACATTAGGTGACCCAAAATATAATAAAAAAGCATTTTGTGTAACTGACAGGAAGAATTAAGAGATGTTCATCCTTTGGTGAAAATCATACACTAGTAAATTTGAATCTTTTGGTTACTTGTATCTAGAAAGTTCGTATTTCTTGTCAGGCAATTTTTTTTTTCAAATTACTTTTATGGATGGATTAGAGAGATAGCAAGATAGTAGGTAGAACTGTGGACAAGATAAAAGCACAAGTGAAAGCGTTGGAAAAACTGGTTCTCTCTCCTGCCCCTGCTGATATATTTATGATTAAATCAGGTTGAAAAGTGTGAACAAACAGACTATGAATTTAAGTAAAGCTAAAAATCCAAACACTTAATTCTTGGACAAAGATTTACCTATGTCTAATCAACTGCCATGAACTTTGGAAGCAGCTTTGCCTTCCCCAGGGCATATGGCAAGGATTTTTTATCAATAGATGGGATGAGAAAATGCCATTTTGCAAAATGGTGGTTGAGCCAAGTATTTAAATTGATTTTTATACCTAGCATATTTTTCCACATTTCATATGCCACCAGTAGGGCTGGTTCTCTATTTATTTTTCACACCTTAGATTTATGTAGTTCATTATAGATTAAAAAATTAAGGATGTGGGTACTCAAGTATTTACTGGGCACTTTAAAGATATAGTATCACATATCCCTTTCTTGGTCAACAAAGAATTTCTGGCATACTAATAGTGAAAGAAAAATGTAACTTGGATGCCTGGGACAATCCTTTCCAGGAAATTCTAACAGGAATGCTTAAGGAATAACCTTTAAAACAGTGCTTTTTAGATGCTTCAAGCAAATTTTAAGAGAAAATAAGAAATAATCCAATTAACTTATTCAGAATAATTGATAAACATTTTTATTTTTATTTTTTATTTTTTTTATTTTTTTTTTTATTTTAGGAGGTACCAGAGGTTGAACCTGGCACGTTATACATAGGAGGCAGGCACTCAGCCACTGAGCTATATCCGCTCCCTAATTCAGAATAAATGGCACTTAATAAATGCAACCCATGTAAATGGTCTTTTAATGCATGCTTAAATAAGGAAGCATTTAATTTATGGGAACAGGTAGATAACTTGACATCAATAAAATTGCTGTTATTATTTAGCATTTATTTGGTACTTTACACTTTAAAAGGGTACTACTGTTACTGAATTAAGAAAAAGATATTCCACCACTTTATATGAATTACTTTCAATGACAGATTATGAAGGACTAGAAAGTACATAAGAGAGTTGGGGGAGGAAATGCATTTGGTAAGTTTCATTTCTTTGCTACGAAAAGAAAGATTGAATTTAAGGAACTGAATGCTGATTTTAGAGAACTGTGGAACGGGGGCAGGGAGAAAAAAAACAGATCTTTTCAATTGAATTACAAATAATGACACAAGAACCCATCTGCCCATGTTTTACGGTGAAGAATGCCTTGATTATTTGACGAGTAGGAGGGCAAGTTCAGTGGGATGAGAATATGGAATAAAGCCAGGAAAGCTGGCTGCTTCAAGTTCAACAAGAAAATGTCAAACTAAATGTGTGTTCTCTTCCTGAAAAATACCCACCCTCATCATGCATCCATGTGTTGATGAATGACGCAAATGAAATGTTGGAGTGCTATACAAATGTGCTGCCTACTCTTGTCAACCTAGTGAGAGTCAATCCCTAGTAATAGACAGAATTGTCTTTTAGCCTTAGGAAAAAAATATATAGCCATTAAATGTTGCAGGCTTTATGTTTCTTTCTTCTTTACTATATTACAATTTAATCACTGAACTACTAGAATTGGGACAGTTGTGACTTTGGAGTGGAAATAATTTGGATCCTGGCTCTCACCTTTACCAGGAAAACTGGGCTACTGCTACTTCCCTAAGGCAAACATGTCTGTGATTTAAGCTAATCATTCCGTGCATGTCACTGTTTTTTCATATAAGCAGGGCTAAAATAGATGCCCTTGCAATGAGAAACTGTAATAGTATAAGGAAATTGTATCATTTTGAGTAAGCCCCACACTATCAGATGAATATTTACATTTTAATTAGTAATCTTCCAGCTGAATAAGTGTTTCAATCAATGTGCATATGTGGACAGAAATACTGTCCATCTGATATAAAAGCTAACATACTGTATTAATTGTCAATTTTTATTTTATAGAACCAAAGATGATTTTTGGAAATTAAAGTGAGAAAATTTTGAATTCTTTTATTTTAATGGCCCAAATCAGAAATTAAATTATAATTAATTTTGACAATTACTTTATCAAAAGTAATTTACAAATGTAAACACTGAAAAACAGTACAATGTAATATTTAGCATTTAACATTTAAGTTAATAAATAGTAAGTGAAGAAAGAACTGTGATAACAAATATAAATATCAAAGAAAACACTTTAGAACATTAAACTGAGGTTACTTGAGCTGGCTCCTTTTGTCAATTATTCACAAGCACACAGAAATGTATAGTACTGTAAATGTAAATGCCAATAAAATAATATCTCATTGTTCTTCATGGAAATTAGTGATGCTTGATAATGCATGTCATTACTGGTAATGAAAACCATTGATAAACCATTATTTAATTTTAATGCATGAATTAAATGCCTGGGATTGTTAACTATGCCAAAGGACTAATTATTTGAGAAAAATTAGTTTTGGCATTTTCTAATTACTACTTGAAAAACTGTAAATTTTACTAAAAGAACATTTTGTTTAAACTCTTTTCTGCTATCTCAAACAGGAGAGCCACAAATCACATTGTATGTGGAAAGTATTTCATTATACAATATTCTCAAGGAGTTACTATTTGGGGTCAAAGAAATATAAAAAAGGCTTTAAAAGCATATTTATCCAAGTAATAGTAACACTAGAAATAACAACTATATTTCCTAATGGAGGTAAATATTCATAATCATAACATTTATTTTTACTTTAAAAATATATGTGATGAACATAAATTAAAACTGGTTGATATTTTTTCCTGAAGTAATGAGGCCTATAAAATGGTGCTTGCAAAGTTTATTCATCACAGAATTTATTTTTACCAGATTTGATAGTACCAAATATATTGAGGAAAAAAAAAAGCAAAGATGCCACAATTTGGAATTCATTTTGACAAGTTGTAATTTATTTTTAATTTCCTCAGAAATTTGGTCATTTGGTTATATGCTAATAAAATTCTAACAATAAATTTGGCACTAAGTCAAAATTAGAAGAGGACACACTATTTCTGTTTTGTGAAAGTAAAGATTAAAAGAAAGTGGAAAATACATAACATAAAAACATCTCAAGAATCAGTAATATTAGATTTGGATACAATTAAATTATATCAACAGTAGATACAATTTGTTTTTTTTTTTTTTTTTGTAAAAAGTCATCAATGAACTTATTTGGTGAAACTGAAAAAAATTAGCAATTTTTAATATTTTCTTTTTGAAAAATTTAATTGCTTAATTGCAAAATCAGCATTTAAAGGCTAAAATTTATACCTTCAGTTGGTCTATGAATATAGAAATTAACAAATAGTTGTTTTGATTTTCTTTTTTCAGTTTTGCTTGTATTCAAAATAAAACTCCTGAATGACAACATGTAGTTACTTGATAAAAGGGTAATCCTATTTAGTTAGTTAAGATACAGGACTAAAATTTAGCTAAATAATTTCAGTTTTTGCACTTATATGACATTAATAAACAGTTTCTCAAAATTTGGACTTCAAACACAGCTATCTTGTTGTATGTAGAAACAAACTTACTGGGTTTGCTCTAGTTAAGATATGCGTGTTCTTATACTCTGCTGCTCCATGGACTGTAAAACAGGCTGAACCTCAGTCAGTGAAAATGTGGCAGGCATCAGTAAAGGAAAGTGCTGGCAAAACTATGTTTACAAGTCGGGAAATTGCATAGAAAATATAGTTTTATAAAATAATTATACAGTATTTTAAAAATAATTATACAGTATTTGTATCTATAGTCAGTTGGTTGCATCTACGGTTGATTGTATCTGCAATGAAGGGAGTCTCCTCATCCAATCAGTTGAGGGTCTTACAGCCAGAAATGAGGATTGCAGAAGTCAAAAAGAAGAAACCCTGCCTCTACTTCAGCCAGCCATCTTCGCTTGGGGAATTTAACGTTACCTTCATCAGAGTTTCCACTTTCAATAATGTTAAGAGCAACTAGTTTATTTATTATGATATTCAAGGAAACAGAAGACTTGAACAACATTATAAACCAACTAGACCTAACAGACATATAGAGAACACTTTACCCAACAAAAATCAGAATATACATTCTTCTCAAATGCACGTGAAACATTCTGCAAAATAGACCATGTGCTATTCCACAAAATAAGCCTCAAGAAATTTAAAAGGATTAAAATTATACAAAGTATGATTTATGAGCACAAGAAATGAAATTTGAAATCAATGACAAAGAAAATTTGGGAAATACACAAATGTGAAAATTACACTACACACTCTGACTCTTAAACACCCACTCAATGGGTCAAAGAAGAAATCACAAAAGAAATTATAAAGTATTTGAAGGTGAATGAAATGAATCTACAGCATACCAAAACTTAACAGATACATTTAAATCAGTGTTAAGAGAGAAATTTATATTTGTAAATAGCTATATATCAAAAAGAAAGATCAAACTCAATACCCTAGCCTTAGACCTTAAGACACTGAAAAAGAATAGCAAGCTAAATCCAAAGCAAGCAGAAGGAAGAAACTAATAAAGATCACAGTGGAAATTAATGACATAGAGAATAGAAAAACATTAGAAAAATTAATGAAATAAAAAAATTGTTCTTTGAAAAGATCAACAATAGAAAAAAAACAAGACTCAAATTACTAAAGCCAGGAATGAAAGAAACAACATAACAGAGGTAAATAAGATTATAAGGGAATATTATTAATAACTATATATATAACTTAAAGTGGACAAATTCCTAGAAGACACAAACAATCAAAGCTAACTCAAGAAGAAATAAAATATTTAAATAGAGCTTAAAAAGTAAAGAGATCAAATTAGTAATTTAAATACTTTTTACAAGGAAAAGCCCAGGTCCAGATGACTTCACTGGTAAGTTCTACCAAATATGAAAGAATTAATACCAATTCTTCACAAACTTTTCCAAGAAATAGAAGAAAAAGGAACATTTACTGCCTTATTCTCTGAAACCAGTATCACCCTGACACCAATATCAGACAAAGACATAAAGAAAATAAAACTATAGATCAATATTTCTTATGACTATAGATGCAAACATCCTCAATGAAATACTAGCAAACCTAATAAACATGGAAAAATGATTAAACACCATGACTAAGTGGGAAATATCCCAGGAATTAAATGTTGGTTTAGCACCAAAAAATCAACTAATATAATGTGCCATATCAATAGAATAAAAGATAAACAACATCATCATTCAATAGGCACTGAAAAAAGCATTTTATAAAATTCAACACAACATCCTTTTGTGACAAAAAATGCTAGGAATAGAAAGTATAGCAGTTTGGTATTGTTTATGAATTCCAAAAAAAAGATATTGGATTACGTTTGTAAACTGATTTGTTACTCTGGGCATATTAGATTATATTGGATTCAGAGGCTTCACTTTTACTTGATTAAGTAATGATTGGGGCTTTGATTGGACCATGTCAGTAGGACGTTGAGTCCCCACCCCTTGGTGGATGGGGACTCACAGAGAAACCACACCGCAGAGAAGGGTGGTTGGAGTTTTGATCCTGGGGCCTGGGAAGTAAACACACAAGAGAAGAACACAGAGGAATAGAGACGGCTTTATAGACGCAGCAGAGGCCGTGGGAAGAGAGATGAGCCTAATAGCCTACAGGTGCAGTTGAGCCTGGAGCAAGATGAGCCTTATACCAGCCTATAGCTGAGATTGGAAGGAGCTGGGACCACAGAGCCTTAAGAGGAACAGGAAGGCTGGACTCTCACAGATATCACCCGCCATTTTGCTCCAACACGTAGCCAATGACTTTGGGTGAGAAAGTACCTCTTATGGTACCTTGAGTTGGACTCTTTAGGACCTTGTGATTGTAAGCTTCTACCCCAAATAAATACCCTTTATAAAAGCCAAAATTTTCTGGTATTTTGCATCAGCACCCCTTTGGCTGATTAATACAGAAGGGAATTTTTCTAACCTGTGTAAGAGTATCTATGAAAAACTCACAGCTGACATAATACTGAATGCTTACTGAATGTTCTCCTTAAGATCAGGAACAAGACAAGAATATTCTGGGACATTCCAGCCAGGGAAATTAGTCAAGAAAAAAAATTAGGATTGGAAAGGAAGAAGTAAAACTATCTCTATTTACAGATGATATGGTCTTTATTGGAAAATCCTATTTAATCATTAGAACACTACTATAACTAATAAAGAGCTTAGCAAATTTTCAGATCTAAGATCAAATACAAAAAAAAAATTATTTCAATACACTAGAGTCTTAGTTTGCCAAGGGCTACCAATGCAAAATACCAGAAATATATTGACTTTTATTATGGGAAATTTATTAGGGTAAAAGCTTACAATTCCAAGGCCTTGAAATGTTCAAATGAAAGCACTATCAGAGATGCTTTCTCTCCAAAGTCAGCTACCATGAACAAACATTAACTTGAAATGGATTATAGACCTAAATGTAAGGGCTAAAACTATAATGTACTTAGGAGTAAATTTTTATAATCTTGAGTTAGGAAATGGTTTGTTTTGACAAGGCTGTAAAGCCCACCCAACTGGGATAGAACATTCTTCTCAGCAAATGGTGCTAGGAAAACTGGATATCTGTATCCAAAAGAAAGAAGGAGGAGCCCTATCACACACCCTATACAAAAATTAACTCAAAATGGACCAAAGACCTAAATATAAAAGCTACAACCATAAAACTCATCGAAGAAATTGTAGGGAAATATCTTCAAGATCTTGTGGTAGGTGGTGGTTTCTTAAACCTTACACCGAAAGCACGAAAAAAGAAATAAATATAGATATATGGGACCTCCTCAGACTTAAACACTTTTGTGCTTCAAAGGACTTTGTCAAGAAAGTGAAAAGGCAGCCTACTCAATGGGAGAAAATATTTGGAAATCACATATCCAATAAGGGTTTGATATCCATGTTATATAAAGAGATCATACAACCCAATGATAAAAAGACAAACAACCCAATTTAAAGATGGTCCAAAGACTTGAACATACATTTCTCCAAAGAAGAAATACAAATGGCCAAAAAGCACATGAAAAAATGTTCAAAATCATTAGCTTTTAGGGAAATGCAGATCAAAACACATCTAGATATCATTTCACACCTTATAGAATGGCTTATTACAAAAAGAGAAAACTATAAGTGCTGGAGAGGATGTGGAGATATAGTAACACTCCTTCACTATTGATGGGAATGTAGAATGGTGCAGCCTTTGTGGAAGACAGTTTGGCAGTACCTCAAGAAGCTGAACATAGAACTGCTATATTATCCAGAAATCCCACTATTAGGAATATATTCCGAAGAACTGAAAGCAAAGACATTAACTGACATTTGCACACTGATGTTCATAGAAGCACTATTCACAATTGCTAAAATATGGAAACAACCAGTGTCCATCAATTGACGAGTGGATAAACAAAATGTGGTATATACATACCATGGAATACTATTCAGCTGTAAGAAGAAATTGGAATGCATATGACAACATGGATAAACGTTGAGGACATTATGTTGAGTGATATAAATCAGATAAAAAGGACAAATAATTAATATGAACTAAATATAATGAGTAAACACATGGAGGTAAACACTAGAGTACAGGTTACCAGGAAATTGAATGCAGGTTGAGAATGGGAGCTAATGCTTAATGTATGTAGAATTCTTAATAAGGTTTATTGTAAATATGTGGAAATGAAGAGTTGACAGTAATACATTATAGTAGTATAAATAACACTGCTGATTTATAAATGTGATTGTGGATGAAAGGGGTAGTCTGGGATGTAAAATTTCAACTGAAAGGAAGCTATAGAATAATATAGGGACTGTATAACATAGTGATTTTGGTGGTGGATGAAGATTGTGGTTAATAGTATAAGAATGTTCTTCCTTTACAAATGTTAAGTCTATGGTGAGACCATGAGAAAATTACAACTAATGTAATTTATGGATTATAATTAAAAATAATATAATATTTTTGCAGCAATGGCAAAGAAGATATATCAATTCTAAGGGACAACAATAGGTTTTTTTCCTTTTGGAGTAATGAAACATTCTAAAATTGAGTGAGATGATGCCACCCAACTCTGTGATGAATATGAGAGCCACTGAGTATACACTTTGAATGGATCGTACAAAGCATGGGATAACACAATGAATCCTGTAGTGGAAGATGGACTGTGGTTAACAGAACAAATATGAGAACATTCTTTCATGAACTATAACAATACTAATACAGGGTGTCATTAACCAGGTGGATTGGGGGTAAAATGCAACAAATGTAAGGTATTGGCTATAGGTAGTAGCAATGTTTTGGCGATGCTCATTCATAGTTTATAACAATTGTTTCACAACAATGCAAGGTATAAGCAGTGGCGTAATGTATAGGAATCCTATATGATGACATGCATGTTTGTTTTGTAAGTTCACAACTTATACTATCCACTTATTCTTTATTGATGTTCATGTATGAATGATAAACTTCAATTTAAAAAGTAAAAAAAAATCACACACAAAAAATACTTAGGCATAACTACACTGGGAAACCAAATGAATTATTTAAGTTTTTGCAACTGTATGTAGAATCACTGTGAATGTGCAAAGGCATCCTGCTACAATGATATTGTATTGGCTCCTCTATTTTATGGGCCACCTTGCTGATAGTGAAAAAGGTTTTCCCGAATGCAAAGAACACTTGAACAGAACAAAATAAAGACTTCCTCTGATTTATAAAGTAGTTGAAATTTTCAGCATACATTAAATCTTGCAAAAAAGTAAAGGCTTATATGTAAATGGAGTTGGTACTCGTTATCTATTGCTGCATAATAAATTACCCCAAGCATAAAGACTTAAAAAAATGAAGAATTTTAGTCCACAGTTTCCTTGGGTCAAGAATCTGGGCATGGTTTACTTGAATGCCTCTAGCTCAGCATTCCTCAAAATGCTGTAATCAAGCCAGGGTTGCAATCATCTCAAGGCTCAATTGGAAGAGGACCCACTTCCAGGCTTACTCATCTGGCTGTTGGCAGGACTAGGTTTTCCCTGGTTGTTGGTTGCAGACATCAGCTCCTTCTCACATAGGCATCTACACAGGGCAGCTGCCAACTTGGCAGCTTGCTTCCTTCAGAACCCTGAGAAAGAGAGGGCAAGAGAGTGAATGAAAGAGAACAAGTGAGGAGGACAGAGAGAGAGAGAGAGAGAGATGGGGGTCATAGGTTTTGTGTAAACTAACTTTGGAAGCAACATACCATCATGTAGCCTTATTCTATGGTTAGAGCAAGTTGCTGAGTGCAGCCCACACTCAGGAGGAAGAGATTGCACAAAGGCACAAATTCTAAGAGGTGGGTATCATTAGGAGTCATCTTAGAAACTACCTACCACAGAGTTCAATTTTAAGCTCAGACAATTAACAGGTTTTTCACGACATTAATGTCATGTAAAGCAAAGAAATGTAAAGGAATGGTCCCAGATTGAAGGTGACTAAAGAGACATGAAAACAAAATGCAGTAGTGATTTAGGATTATATCTGGTATAGAAAGAAAAATATACTATAACAGATATAAGTGGGTCAATTGATTATAGATTAGATAAATATATCAATGTCAAATTTTCTAAGGTTATTATCTGTACTGTGGTTATGTAAAAGAAGGACCATTTTCTTCATAAATACACACAAAAGTATTTAGGGATAAAGAGGCATGATGTATTCTTTAAAACAATACATATGCACACACACACACACAAACATATACACCCATGTAGTTGTGTCTTATAGAGGGTGAGCCCAAATGCTAAAGCAAATGGAGCAAAATTGCATTTGGTGAATCTGGGTAAAGTGCCTATGGGAGTTCTTTGTAGAACCATTGTAACTTTTCTGTAAGCATGAAATTATTTCCATATAAAAGGTTTTTAAAATAGTATAGTCAAGGATACAAAAAGTCCAGTCAGAGAAGGAATTGTTCTTAAATATTTTAAAGTAATTACTTTAGTATAAACCACCTAGGGTAGGTAGTTGAATCTATTCTCCTTTATGCACCAGGTACGGTGCAAAGTGCTTTATCCACTTTATCTTATTCAATTCAAATGTAAGCACATTCTTGTGAGGTGAGAATTATGATCATTATCTTAGAGCTTATTTTATAAATGAGGAAACTTAAGAGTCAGAGAAGTTAAGAAACTTGTGGAGGATTGTAAAATTAGCTGGTAATAGCAGCTGATCTGTATTAATGCCCAGTCCAGAATCAAACCTAGAAGGAACTGACTCTAAAAATGATGTTGTTTGCTACATATTATCTGTATTCTTAAAAAGTGATAGCAGCTAATTCTATTAAATGCTTGCTATGTGCCAGGCACCGCTCTAAGTTATATGTGTAAATTATTTCATTTAATCCTTCACACAACCCTGTAGAGTAAGCACTATTTTTCCTATTTTACAAATAAGAAAATCAGTTACACAGTAAGCAAATAGCAAAGTGGTATTCAGACCGAGATTATTCATATTTTATTAGTCATTAAAACAGATCAGCTGCTAACACTAATTAAAAGTAGGATAGAAGTTAGTTCAAGTGATTTTTGCAGATGAAAGTAATGCACTTTCCTTAAAATATTTTTGAATCAAGAATTTGGTAATGTAAACATAACCACTGATTTTCACTAGAATTTTACATCTTTGAGCAAAATCTTTAAAATTCTCTCCTTTACAGTTTTGAAAGGATTTGATTTCAGTTACTGTGAGAAAGTCAGCCTAAATAATCAACCCAAAGATTAATGTCCAAAAGCAACAGGAATTCTCTCAAGTGCTGAGAAGGGCAACTTCTTTTTAAATCTGCAATCTTCCATTTTTACCTACATATCTTTCTAAGTCCATTCAAGCCCAAGGCCAAAGAAAACAAGCCATTCAACCAAGGCTTTTGCACAGTGGGTTTTGGCATGGGAACACATGCCATAGGCAGGAAACCACATGCTTTCCCTGGACATGAACCTTCACTTTGGAATCGCTTCCTGGCTGACCTACTGCCTGTCCTGCCTTGGGGCTGTTGTGAGTCTTTCTTGTCATCCTGCCCCAAACTCCACTGTTTAGTGACGGGGAGAAAGATGGATATAGATCAAGAATTTCTGCTGTGAGAGAGAGAGAGCATCTTTCTATAACATTCAGTCTAGAAGAGTAGGATATTTGCTGATTTTGTTCTTTCAATAAAAGTATATGGACTTTCGCTTGAGCATCAAAAGTAATTATGATGACCTGCCTGTGAAAATTCTGAACTTGAATCTTCAGCAAACCTTTGGTTCACAGTGCCTTATGAAGATAGCTAGACTTCAATGAGCATTTGCTATGTCCCTGGCATGTGCTAATCAATTACACAGAGATTAAGTTGAGTAATTAGCATTTACACCAAATATTATTGACTTCTTCTTGATAATTATTTTATATTCCTTCTAGGTGGATGGAGCCAGGAAGGATACATATTAAGTCAGACATGGACAACACTCTCAGGAAAATTACAATTAAGTAGTAGGCTTAATATGTACATAAACAATAAAAAATATACAGTAAATGTAAGAAGTATCATAACAAAGATTTATGGGATTTCATGAGCATGAGAGATACCAACTGATGTGACTAAGACAAGACCTTGCAGAAGTAGGGGAAATTGAGTTGAGCCATTTCAAAATCAGATATAATAGATAAATGAAGAAAATGTTGTCTTCAAAAAGGAGCAGCATAAATAAAAGGTGGTTGCTGGGAAACAGGAAATAGATTTGAGAAGAGCAAATATTTCAGTTTGGGTGGAATATAGAATACACGAAAAGAATTAAGTCTAAAAGGTAGCTTGAGAACAATTTATCAAATACCAGCTTGACATATTTCAATGGTACATTACATGCAGAGGGTAGATATAGAAGATTTTGAGTAGAGAAGAACATGGTCAAGGCTATTTAGAATTGCTTCAATGCAGAAACCACTAGCATATTTGACTAATTACATTTAAATTTAAATTAATTAAAATGAAATAAAATGAAAAATTGAATTCCTCACTTGCATTGGCCATATTTTAAATGTTCAATAGCACTCAATAACTAATAGCTTTTATGTTGGACAAAAGATACAGAGTATTTCTATCATCACAGAGAGTTCTGTTGAACAGAGCTGCTTTAAAAGATTGATCTGGTAGTACATTGTAAATGAATTGAGCAGTGGAGGAAACTAGAAATGGAAAGTTGATTTTAACAGTGATGGTTACAAGTTTTGGACAGCTGTGGTAGGGAATAGAATTTAATGGATAAAATTCACAATTCTACCTTGTACTCTTCTGCATCCTCTACAGATATTCATGATAAGGACAATGTATTGCAAATTACAGGGATATCAGTCAGAATTTAGATTCTTTATATTCCTCAGAAGAAATTTTCTTTGTCACTCATGAGAAAAGAGAAAATAAAATGATTCACCAGCTCATGAATATCTAGAGATCCTAACTTCCCATGTGGAAACTGGAAGAATTCAAGCAGATGGACTTCCTGAGAGTCATCTCACATGGGGATTATGGGTAAACAACCATCTGGCTTCCGATTTGGTTTGAATCTCAAGGGAGGTCCAAATTGCTTTGTAAAGTCTGTTTATTCACACACAAAAAAAATAGTGTTAAGAATTTATTCTTTTATTTTTCCTATTTTCAGGCTTTATTTTGAGTTTTCATGTAATCATTTTAACACAGAATGAAGGGGCTTCCTCACTTCACATATGGGGAAACTGAGGGCAAAGTTAAGTGACTTGGTCAATATCACACAGCTTGTTAATTGTAAAGCCAAGGCTAGACCTGGCATTCTGGGTTCTTTCCACAACGCTATGGCATTTAAGAATGAATTAGAACAACATACATTAGTTTCCTTTTCATATATTCATGAATTAGGGCACTTAATTATGGCTCTGTAATTTGACTTACAGTCCAAACACTATCATATTCAATACATTTAATAAATATTTTTGATGAGTATTTGCTTGAAATTGGAAGCATCAAGACTTCAAACTCAACAACTGCCAAACAGGTCCATGGGACAAAAAGATTAAAGACCCCTGTTCCAAGAGACTTGACTACCATCTCCTCCTTCCTCCCCCACATTGACCTCTTTAAAAAAAAAAAAAAAAAAAAAAAAGATTTATTTACTTTTTTAATCCATTTTTACCGCCCCCCCCCCCGTTTTTGCTGTTTTTGTGTCCATTCGCTGGGCAATTCTCTGTGTCTGTTTCCTGCCCTCTCTTCTCATCCTTCTCTTCCTGTCTTCACCAGGATTCAATCCTGGCAACCTCCAATGTGGGAGAGAGGCGTCTTACCGTCTGCACCACCTTAGTTCCTGGTTTTTCAGTGCGTCTCATCTTGGCTGTCCCTTGAGCCACTCTCCTGTTACGTCATCATCTTGCTGGAGGCACACGCATGGACCATGATGAAACACCTGCGCATGGGGCCTGTCGGCACACCCACACACAGGGCCTGGGGGGCTCACCTGCTCACGGGTCTGGTGGCACACTTGTGCATGGCGCCTGGCGGCCCGCGCCTTCTATATTTTTCTTTATTTTTACTGGGAGATCCTGGGGTTCAAACCTAGGTCCCTTCACATGGGAGAAGGACACCCAACCATTTGAGCCACATCTGTCCCCCCACATTGACTTCTGAGAGTGCACACAACATTTTAGGGCCCTTACTTGTTTTCCTGTCTTCCTCCACTAGACTGAATCCTCCATCACAAGAGGGACTATGTTCTCCTTTGTTTCCCCAGTGCTTATTCCAGGCCTGAGTACACAGTAGAGGAACGGATGGTATATGGCTCAAAGAAGTAATTTGGAAACTCTGCTTATACCTACCATTCTGAAGCTTCTCAACTGACCTTTAGAAGTACACAGACTTGTACAGGCACCGAGGAACACCAGGCCTGCCTCTCTCTGGCACACTTCAGCAGGCAATTCAAAAGAATATGGTATGGCAGGAGAAGAGCCTACAAATTTCCAGTCTTTCATCCCCACAAGTTTACCAAAGCAGTCTTTCAGCAATCCTGCGTCCCCTAACCCAAGCCTCACTTTTTTAAAAGTCCATTTAATTGACTCTTTTCCCTGGGAATGAAAGCCAGCCGCCAAAGTTTCACTAAGGCGAATCCAAAAGCCTCTAGGGAACCTGGGGAATAGGAAAACTGTCTACCACCTTGCAGGGGCAGGGAGGCTGTCTGTGCTGTCCGCAAAACTCGTTGGCTACGTTTTACTTGAACTTTCCAGGATTGAAAGTGATGAGTCAGAAAACCTCATTTAATCCTACCATTCCTATTCGTATCCTAAAGGAATAGGGAAAGATTTCATCAAATTGAATCAAATGATTTAAAATTTAAAATGTTTTCTATGAACACTAAAACCCCAACCAAACCAAAACAAAACAAGATAAACATCACTGTCATTTTCCTATGAAGCATCAATGCCTGATTTAGCAACACCACAGTGTCTCATATCAACCCCACAAAGGGTTAATGAGCATTGCAGATTCCCTCATGATACAGAGAATAGTGATCCAGATACAAAGAGACAATGTTACCTTTGTTTTAAGCCTGTTATCTCATTATCCACCCAAGGCCGCCTTCCCTGCCACACAATCATATTTCTGATGACATCTCAGTAATTGGATGCATAAGCTGTCAGCACTAGGGCTCTCCAAGTTCTTTTTTAACTTTGTGACTAGTTATTGTTGTTCATGTTAGGAAATGGAGTCAGGGTGCAGACATTGTTTTTTTGTTGTTGTTGTTTTTTTATTATGGGTAAAAATCAAAATTCTCACAATACATACAAACATTTGCAAAATGATATATAAATATATATGCATATATCTGTATTTGCTTACAAAAATGTTATTTATATATATATATATACACATATATTTTAAGAGGTGCTTAGATTACCTAAAATATTACACGGAACCCACTGGGATTCCCATGTTGCCCACCTCCCACACCTCCCACCACATCCAACACAAACATCTCCCACAGTGTGGCCCACCAACCTCAATGAACTTACACATCCTGGAGCCTTGCCACCAACAGTTTTTGGGTAGGGAGGGGATGAGCAGTTGAAATACAGGGGCTTCTTTGGGAGTTGGAGGTTGTCCAGACATTGTTTTTTATGACAGGACTTTTTTCTTGGCAATCAATGTTATATAAATTTTGTTCTAAACATTATGCTCTTCCTCATCATAGTCCCATCACATGAGAGGACATAGCTCATATCATATAGAACTTATTTCATCACAAATGGGAATTTGCAAAATACCTCATTAAAAACATATATTTACCCTTCTCAAAGCATTCAAGTTTTGCATCACTCTGCCTACGAGAGTGTACTCTTTATTTGTGTTACTGTGTACTCTCCAGAGAAGAGCTGGTTCTAAACCCCACATCCCTACCTTCCAAGCTAGCATCCTACAGAGCCAGCTGCAACCCTGTACCACCACCAAAGGAAAGGAGGAGGTTGTTTTCAGAAGTGGCATGACTTGACTAGTTTAGCCTCAATGTGTTTAGCACAATCTATGTCTATTTAATAAATATGCAGGAGGTCAATAATTTTAAAAATATTTTTAATGTTTTATCAGTGAATCTATCAGTGAATTTTATGAGCATTCAGGCTGGCTGTAACACAACATATAAATTCTTAAACCTCACTACACTATGCAAAACCTCACAATAAAAAACACAGGGCTTACGGAGGACATGCAGTTAGAGGCACAACAATAAAAAACTTCATCAGTGACACATAAAAAGACAAAAACTTAATAAAAAATGGTGACACAGTTTGACTCATAAGTGTCTAAGAAATGCATGATTAGTACAATAAATATGGCATTTTACCCAGAAAAATACTTGAAATTTACTGGTGGACACCAGAATGGTTGCAGCTTGTGAGTTATTGT
Source organism: Tolypeutes matacus (assembly GCA_026826555.1). Classification (NCBI taxonomy): domain Eukaryota; kingdom Metazoa; phylum Chordata; class Mammalia; order Cingulata; family Chlamyphoridae; genus Tolypeutes; species Tolypeutes matacus. Next base: position 3,950,277 of record JAKSZT010053770.1, on the reverse strand, counting down.
GAAGTGGTAAAAGGAGGGTTATCTGAAATTGGACCATAAGTTGGACTATCAAATGCAGGTGGACATGTCTCGTAATACACGGTGAACTGGGTTAGCAGGGTGATGTTGGCATGTGTTCCTGTATTTCTAAGCAGCTTGGCTCAGCTGGGTGCAGTTTTCTATGTTTGCCTAGTGCTTCTCCAGATGAGATCACACATAAACCAATCCAATAGATGAAATTTGCATTTCCAGCTCAAATTGTTCCCCAATATGAATTATGTTGGAACATATTTCTTTTTCAAAACAAGCATTATAGCACAACTGACCACTCAAGTTTCCTGGGTCATGAGCATTCTCCAGAGTTCTTTGGTAGCACCACACTCCAGGTCCACGTGGACAGACAACAAAGCATATGTTGGGGATGGAAGCAAAAATCACATTCTAGGCCAAAGGTTTAAAAACTCTTACCTTGTAGAATCATACTTGGAGCATTCACTTCTCCCCTTTAATCATCCAGACAAGTTCACTGGCAATTGAACTGATCAGATAATACAGCCCATTTTGGGTTTCTTGGGCATAAGAGTTCACAGATTTCAATGATAGACCTTAGTGAGGCAGGTTAGTACAGGAGAAGAAGATGACCCACAACATGGCTGACAGACAACATGGCTTCAAGACCTTGCTAAATTAATCTTGAGGTCCCAGCTTCTTTTTCTGGGACCTCTCCTTGGCCCCAGATATTCCAAACAGTCCTCACCATTGGTCCCACCATAGGTGGGGTAACCAATAACCGCTGGGGCCCATCCCCTTATCATTATCAAGGAGGTAGAATAATTAACAATTTAAAAGGTAATCACATGAGGCAGAGCTCGCTCTCTCTGCCTAGTGGAGCCTGCACCAAATCTTGGTGTGTATTTCTGTCCTTCTCTCCCATTTCTCAACAAGCTCTGTTCTTTCCCCCATTTCCCAAATAAATTCTTTTTACTGGCCTAACTAAACTGGTGTGTTCATAAATTCTTTTATGCATCACAGCCAGGAACCTAGAGGAATCCAACATTTCCCTGTCTTCATTAGAAGATATTTTTCAGTCAAATGGAAAAGGAATCAATAAAAGTTTTTTTTTTTTTCAAAGCAATTTTATTGAAATATATTCACATACCATACAATTCAATAAAAGTCTTTTGGAAAATGAAAAGACCCTCACTTCCATTGAATATTCAGGGCAGATAGTATCGATTCAATTCAGTGATAAAGACATAATTTCAATGGGCTATATACAGAACAATACATTAGTAATAATTTTCACCTTGTCCTGTATCGTCTCTTTGACTTTATCTCTTTATTAAATAGAATACTCATACAGAAAAGTGCACAATCATAAGTGTTCCACTCATAAAATTTTACAAACTGCTTACTCCTTTAAAATTAGCATCGTGATCAAGAATCAACTCATTACCAGCACTCCATTATTCCATAAGCCCCATTCATATTTCCTTCCGTTACTATCCCACAAGGATAACATAAATACTATTCTTAATTTTAACATCATAGTTTGGTTTTTACTGTTGTTTTTTTTTTTTTTTTTTTCCATTTAAATGGAATTATTCAATATATATCCTTCTGTGTGTGACTTCTTTTGTTAAACTTCATGTTTGTAAATTTCATCTATGTTGTTGCATATTGTTGTGAATCTTTATTCTCATTGCCGTACAGAATTGCATATTATGAATCTTTATTCTCATTGCTGTACAATATATAGGTTGAAAAATATGATATTGCCAATATTTGAACTATTTGACTTGCAAAACCAACAATTTCATATCATTCAAGCTAATATTAATGAAGCTGGCTAATAAAATAGGGAATCAATAGATGGATCTGGAACCTGGCAAGAAGTCTACGTGGATATCGATAACCCCAAGATGTCTGCTGGAAGACCCTCATGAATGAGATTCCCTCTGGAAGCCAGGAGAAGCCCCAGATATTCTCCAGGGACATTATCATTGGGCCCACCTGAGGGATTGATGGGTGGGGTAATCAATCAAAACAGCAAACAGCTGGGACTTCTCCCATGCCATTAGCAAAGGGGTGGAATAATTAACTGTTTAAAAAGCAAGAGTAAAGGTCAACTCTCCTGCTCTCTCTCGTCTGTCTTGGCTTCTGCACACCACTCTCGCCATGTCCCCCTGCATGGAACAACACGCAAGTAAAACCTGGGCATTTATAATCTATAACAGGAAACTTAGTCTGTAAATCACCTCTCTTTATTACTCTTCAGCCCCTTACTCTCTACCCGGGACCTGTGATCTGTCATTTTCTCCCATTTCTCTTCCCTCCCTACCTTACTAAATTACTGGCCTAACTAACCTGACATGCTCTGAAATTCATTTCTGCAGCATAAGCCAAGAACCTAGACAAAATCTGGTAACATTAATGCATGCTACTCTTGATAAGCATTTGAGTTTCCATTTCTTGGCCAATGTGAATAGTGCTGCTATGAACATTTTAGCGTATGTCTTTTAATGAATATATCTAGAATTTCTGAGTCAAAGAGATGCATATATTCGGCTTTAGAGAGTAGTGTCAAACAGTTTTCCAATATGATTATATCAATTCACTTTCCCACCCTCATCATAACAGGATCCACACCCTTGTCAACATTTACTATTTCCCCTCATTTACATGTTAACCATTCTGGTATGTATGTAGAGTTACTGCATTGTAGTTTAAATTTGCATTTCTCTAATGAATAATAAAGTTGAGCACCTTTTTATATGTTTATTGGTCATTTAGATACCCTTTATTGTGAAAAATCTGTTCAAATATTCACTCTTTTTTTATTGAGTGGGCTTTTTTTTTTTTGACTTGTAGGAAATCTTTAAATATTCTGGATGTGAATATATATTTATTTCAAAAATCTACTCACACTCTGTGGATTTCATTTTCACTTTCTTAATACTGTCTTTTGATGACAAAAGTTTGTAATTTTAACATTGTCCCATTTATCATTTTTTCTTTGTGCTTAGTAATTTTAAGTGCCCTGTTTAAGTAATATTTGCCTACTGAAATATCAAAACAATGTTCTATATTTTCCTCTAAAGGATTTTTGTTTAACTTTCCCATTTAAATCTGCAATCCACTTGGAATAGATTTTGGTATGTAATTTGAAGTAGTGGGTCAGGATACAACCAGAATCATTTATTGAAAAAACCATGTATTTCCAACTGCAACATGGTGTCATCAATGTCAGAAATCTAATGTTCGTACAAGTATGGGTGTGTATCTGGTGACTCTATTCTGTTCCATCAGTCAGTTTGTCTACGTTTATGCCAATATGACACTGAATTGTAGTAATGTACAATTACTACAGCTTTATTGTAGGTCATGGTATTTGGTAATATTTAAGTCTTATATCTTTGTTCTTCTTAAAGGTGTTTTTGACTATTCTTGGTCCTTTGAACTTGCATATGAGTTTTCAAATCTTCTGGTTAATTTCTACAAAAAGAATTGTGCTGGAATTTTAATTGGTATCCATTGAATCAATTGATTAATTTGGTATGGATTATCTTTACTATGTTGAACAGCTTTACCTGTCTAGTTATTTGGGACTTCTTTACTTTGTATCAAAATTATTGTTTATTTTCAGAATAGAGGTACTCCACAACTTTAATTAAATTCATTTCTGGGTATATAACAGTTTTCTGCTACTGCAAATAGTATCTGTGAACTTTTTTTTACTATTTTGTGTCTGGTTAATAGAAATACAATTGATTTTTATATATTGACTTTGTATCCAGCCATCTTCCTAAATACACTTTTTAAACCCATTTTTCCATAGATTCTTTGGGACTTCTAGGATAATAATCTGTATATAATAGGAATTTTTGTCTTTGTTTGCAAGTCTTAAGAATTTTATTTCTTTTTTTATATTATTGCATTGCCTAGAACCTCCAATACAATGTTTAATAAAATTAATGAGAGTAAGAATACTTTTTCCCCTGATCTTAAGGGAGACATTTTCAATATTTTATCACTGAAAATAATGTTTGCTGTATGTTTTATAAATATTCCTTCTCAGATTGAGTTACCTTCTATCACTAGTTTGCTAGGAGTTTTATCAAGAATGATTTTGAATCAAAAGATTATTATGTATCCATTGAAATAATCACATAATTTTTCTCTTTTTTCTGTTAATATCATGAATTACATTGATTTTCAAATGATAAATCAGCCTTTCATAGATGCAATAAACTCCAATTTGTTGTGTTGTGGTTTCCTTTTTGAATAGCAATTGGTTTAATTAATATTTTGTTAAGAATTATTACATCTATTTTTATGAGAGATAATGGTTTTTAATTTTCCTTTTTTTGTAATGCCTTTGGTTTTGGGTTATGCTAGTCTCAAAGAAAAAGATGGGAATTATTCTCTTAGTTTCTACTGTTTGGGAGAGCTTACATAAATTGGGTGTATTTCTTCCTTAAATATTTAGAAGAATTAACTGGTGATGTATTTTCTTTGTGGGAATATTTTAAATAATGGATTCAAATTCTTTAAGGTAGTGCAAATTAGATGTTGTATTTCTTCTGATATTCACTTTGGTGTTGTATTTTTAGAGACATTTGCCTATTTCATCTAAGTTTTTAAATGTTTTGCTATAAAGGGGTTCATAATATCCTATTTTATTTTTTCATATTTGAAGGCTGTTTAGTGATATCTTTTCTTGTAGTGACAATTTATGTTTCCCATCATTTTTGTTAAATATTCTTAGTAGAGGTTGATTAATTTCATTTGTCTTTAAAACATCTTTTGCTTTAGTTCATTTTCTCATTCTATTTCATTAGTTTCTGCTCTTATATCTATTTATTTTTCTTCATTTTCCATAAGATTGATCTGCTGTTCTTTTTCTAGCTTCTTGAAATGAAATTTTAAATCATTAATTTTCAACCCTATTTTTCTAATACATGCATTTACAGGCATACCTACTTTCACAATGCTTGAGTTGCATCCCACACGTTTCCACATGTTGTGTCTTCATTATGATTTAGTTCAAACGTTTTTCAAATTCTTATTTTGATTTTTTAATTACTCATGTATTATTTAGAAATGTCTTACTGAATTTTCAGACGGTTGTAACTATTTTTGTTATATTACTATTGACTTCCACTGTGATTAGGGAATATATGCTGAACCATCCCAATCTTCTGACAGTTTTGAAAATTCTTTATGGCCCATGAGATGGTTGACTTTGGTAAATATTCCACGTGAATTTAAATTCTGTTGTTGCTGATTGCATATGTTAGTGGTGCCTTCAGATTCCAATTTGCTGTTCCGGACCCACACGGTAGCAAAATGCCTTCCTAGATTTTCACCCTTCTCCCCTCCCCCCAGCAGAATAGCTACACATTAGTCAAGCCTGAGTCTCAACTCAAACCTTCAGTTAGAAGCATTGGCACACTGTGACCTACTACATCCTACTTAGAACATGAAATCAAAACTCTTTTTAAATATTTGTAAAAATAAAGATTTAAAACGAAATCAATCCAAGCCAGTTTTACAATGCAAAGAGCACAGCTTCCTGGAACCTTGTTTTTACTTTGGCAAACATGTATTTTTTTTTTTTTTTTTTTTTTTTTTTTTGTCTGCTATGTCAGAAGCACCATACCATGTGCTGTGGTATCAACAATGAGTTAAACAGTCCCAGTACAAGATGAGGGTCTAGTCCACAGAAGAGTCAGATATGTAAACAGATAAATTGCAGTGCAATGTAACACTTGTAGTATGGAGATAAATCTATTTTCTGGAATCCAGGGGAAGCAAAGACTGCCTGCCTAAAGGATTCGAGATAGTGTTTACATATAAATAAAAATTTAAGCTTGACCCTGAAGCCTGGGCAGAATTTGCCAGACACAAAAGAAGGAAGACATTCTAGGTGAAGGGACAATATTTCCAAAGACTTGGTCTCATGAAAGAGTGTGGAACATTTCTAGAAGAGTGAGACATTAATCTGCTAAAAAAGAGTCATATGGCTGGATCTGTGGAGTTGGGGTATAAAGTCAGAGAGGTAAATTCATGTCAGATTAGGAGGGGCACTGACTGCCAAATCAGAGACTATAGTAATTTTCTGGAAAGCTATAGGGAGTTCATAGAGATTTTTCAGCAAAAGGAAATGACCTAATCAGGTTAGTCTTTTAAGAAAAAGTTCTGGCAATGCAGTGGAGAGGGCAGAATTGAAGGTCAAGGATGGAATGGGGAAGAAAGAATGTTTGCAGAGAATGAATTTTTGTAGCATATTGTTTATAGATTAATTATGGGTTTTGATGTACTAAAACATAAACATGACAGATAAAATTACTCACTAAAATCTATTAATAGAGATAACAATAGGCCAAAACACAAGCTTACCTCCCTTTCTCTTCACTAACGTAAGGTTAATATGACTAAGTGAATGTTTCCTTCCAAATGGGACCCTCTGTTTTTATTATATGCCTCTAACTTCCTTAAAGATCCTGAGAGAAATCTTACAAGCTTCCTTTTAAACCTCTATCAATTTTGTGTGCAATGTAATGCAATTATGTCTAAATTCTAGTAACTATGCTGCTTATCCTCACCTATCATCTTGTGCATTAGAAACACCTTGTTGGCAAAGCCTCAAAAAGATTAGCTTCTTTTTCAGTATAATTGGGATAACATCTTCTTTAGTATAAATGGGATAACACCTACCCCACCTAATTCTAAGTGCTATTCAATCTAGTACACAAAAGTAACCCGTAGAGACCATCTCTCTTACCCAAACTAAAGCCTTCTGGCCATACAGTTTGATACTTTTGTTCATATACTACAAAGACTTTAACCTGATTAAGAGATTTCCAACGACAGGTACCTCTTGTAACTTAAAAGAGTTTGGCTGAAGAGAGAAGAGTTACAAATTCGGAATCTCATGGCACTTCAGAGATCCCAGATTGCATTTTATAGATAGCCTTTTTAACACACAAACTTATTACTACATCTCATATTGGTATTTGATGTTGGAGCCATTTCATACTGCCTATTCCTTGTGAAGCAAATATTTCAGTGGTAGGTAGTTTGGAAATATTGGAAAATAACTCAGGTTATTATAGTAATTTATCATTTGCAAATCCCTTGAACATTCATTATTTATCCTGTGAAGGTGCTCTCATTTTACTGAAGAGAAAACTGAAGCCCTAAAATGTTAAATGACTCACCCAATGCCACACAAGTCAGGCAGGATTGGAAGAAAGATCCTTTGGTTCCAAATTCAGTGTTCTTTTCACATACTGCTTCTCCTTATTGCCTCTCTTAGCCATGTGTATTCAACCAATCTGAGAACATAGTTAATACCTAAATTCACCTTACTTTTGATCATTTATTGTGTGATTGCCATACTTTAACAAAGAGAAGGAATCTTACACTGACTTTGGGTAAAGTCATATTCTCCAGATATTCAATGTTGTAAGTAGCATCAATATTTCACATCCATGAGTCAAATTCATATATACTCATGTCATTTCTTTTGTATTGCAGCCCTGAGGTGATTCTATCACCAAAAAAGTACAATTTTTAAAATCTAATAAACTGTCATCTGTCTGAAATGCAACATTTTGCTGACATAAGTAATATCTAGATTGTGATACCAGGTTGTGAGGGCTATATGGCAGCAACCACTTGAAAACACAATGAAAACATTTCTGAGTTCTTCTTTAGAAAGTTTTAAGTATTTCGTTATGAACCAGGAATTTACTTATTTGCCCTCTTTACAAAATGAAACACATTTTTCTGTCTTTTTTTTTTTTTTTTAAAGATTTTATTTATTTATTCATTTATCCCCCCCTGCTGCCCGTGCTCGCCGGGTCAGCCAACCACGCCATGCGGACGGGCCCGCCCTCACCAGGAGACCCCGGGAACTGAACCCAGGGCCCCCCATATGGTAAACGGGAGCCCCACTGATTGAGCCACAGCCGCCTCCCAGCCATTTTCCTGTCTTGATGTAAGTTTGGCTGTATAATTTTAAGACAAATTCTAATTATTGTTCTCCTCTAAGAAATATATATAATCCATAAATTAACTTCTTAAATAGTCCCATGACTTCCAGTTTGATGGGTTCACTTTGTTTTCTAATATCTAAGAAAATTTGACTCAAATCCTCATCGCATATAAAGTAGAAAACACAGAATACACACAATATATCCAAGAAGTCATAATTACCTGTTGTACCAAGTTTGTACATCTACTGAGTTCTCAATCTGTATCTTAACCTATATGCAATAAATATTTCTGAAGTTCTGGGACATTGGGGAAGTTTACATTTCAAGGTATTATAGCAAATAATTTTATATTGAATTTTAGATGACACTGAACTTAAAAAGTATTTAACTTTCTGGCCTTTGAATTTTCACTGATTATCTTTTTTTTTTTTTTTTTTTTTCATCTTTTTTTTTTTTTTTAAGTTTTAGGTTGCAGAATAGTTACATTAAATACATGGGGGATTCCCATATACCCCACCTGCTCTCCCTTCCACACTTTTCCCCATTAACAACATCTTACATGAGTGTGGTACATTTGTGACAATTGATGAACAAATATTGAAGCATTGCTACTAAACATGATCAATAGTTTACATTATGGTTTTCACTTTGCACCATAAATTTTATAGTTTTTTAAATAATTTAAAAAAATTTTTAAAAAGATACTTAGATTACATAAATGTTACACAAAAAATATAGTGATTCCCATATGCCCCACTCCCCACACCTCCCACACCCTCCCATATAAGCAACATCCTTCATTAGTGTGGCACATTCATTGCAATTGATAAACACATCCTGGGGCTTTGCCACTGAGCATGGACCGTAGTTCACATTTTATTCTACACTCTCTCCTACCCAGTTCTGCATGTTATGGGACGATATAAAACGGCCTATATCTGTCATTGCAATGTCATTCAGGACGATTCCCAAGTCCTGAAAAAGCCCCTGTATTACAACTGTTTTTCCCTCTTCCTGCCCTCAGAGCTTGTGAGTGTATTATCTGTGTGCTAATTCTGTGGTGATCTTGAACTCACCATTTCCTTTTCTTACCACAATAAGCACAACTTTGTAAGATCTGTTTGGAATTCCTGATGGTGGAACAGAATCAATGATAATGAATCTAATTGGTCATAAAATGAAACAGGTGACTATACCTGGGGGATAATGAGTCAGACTGCAGAAAATTTTGTGATAATTTCAATATGAGAAAAGAACACAAGAGTGGCTGGAATACTGATATCCTTCCAAATAAATTAATAGCTGGTATCTTCCTTTGAAACACAGATACGCACATAAGCTGAATAACTAGATTTTCCTTCTCTTATCATGATATGATCCTTATACCTGAAAATTAAGCTGTGAAAATGTCATCATGATACTTAATTTAAGAGTTTCTTAATAATGGTAATGGATTGTTTATCTAGTCACACTCAATTACAGAGACTCATTTTATGACTAACCACAGTCACTTCCAAGTTGGAATACCAGTTTAATTTCTAGCCTCAGAACAGAAAGTAATAAACCAACCTATATATGGGTCAAGTAAGAAAATTTAGTCTGTCTAGAACCATGTAAAACTGAGTTAATGCACAAGAACCTTGTTACCGATGTAAATGCTTATCTTATAGTGACAAGACCTGCCCTTAGAAGTACAGGGCATCTACTCTTCATTTTTATCATGTTTTAAGATTGCCTTAATTAGCAAATAAAAAGACAAGGTTTCCAGTTAAATTTGAATTTCAGATAAATAACACATAATTTGTTAGTATTAGTATGCCCCATGTAATGGAGCTCAAGATTATATGTATTTTAATGTGCCACAGTTTATTCTTAGGAACTTTGTATTTGAGAACAAATGGACTTTGTTAGTTTCTATGCTTTTGGCTGTAGAGATGCAAAAATAATCTAAAATAGTCTCTTCCCTGGTGCTTCTCATTGACAAACATTGAGTGTAATTAACTGATCTTTTATACTGTCTTTACTGCCCTGTAAAATATCACAAGTTTCCAATTTCATTAGTTTTATTTTCAGAATTTAACAGGATGAGATTTTAGTTTGCTACCTTACTCAAATTTTAAAACTAAAGTGGATGCTTTTTAAATACTCAGAGTGTACAGAATGTCAAGCAATTATCAATGAAGCATGTATTTCTTTGCTGTTTTCTAAATATACTAGTTGCTCTGTCCTACTTTCTCTAAATTGTTTATTATTAAAGATGAAAATGTCCCCAAGGAAGGAACATGCTCAAAATGCCTTTAACAAGAGAGACTGAAATATTTGAATTGTCAGAAACAGGGATTTCAAAAGGTGATACTCAAGTTCATCCAATTCCCACACATGCTATGTCTCCCGAATTCAGTACTACAGTCTTCAGGGTAAAAGAAAAAATATTATATAGAAGACATAAGAAAATTCTCTCTGTTGATTTGAAAATCAATTTCTTTTTTTAACCAATAAATTTTCTTTTTTAAAAAAATTAATTTTTTTTTTATTTTTAAAGATGCTTTAGATTACATAAATGTTACATAAAAAATATAAGGAATTTCCATATGCCCCACTCCTTCCTTTTCCCATATTTTCTCACATTAACAACATCCTTCATTAGTGTGGTACATTTGTTAAATTGATGAACACGTATTCAAGCATTGCTTCATGGACTACAGTTTAGCTATAGTTTATACTCTGTCCCACACAATTTTGTAAGTTATGACAAAATATACAATGACCTGTATCTGTCACTGCAATGTAATGCAGGATAAATCCAATGTCCCGAAAATGCCCCATATTATACCTATTCTTTCCTCTCCCATCCTTCAGAACCTCTGATGGCAATTACCTTTATATCGGTGATAAGAGTTTATCCATTGCTAGAATAATATGTCTATAGAATAATAATGTCTAGTTTAGCACCAATCTTGAAGATTTTGAGATGGTGATGCCCACTCTGCTTCTAACTGAGAGGGGGCTTAGATCCCATGAGGCAGATGGTTGGGACTATCTTGCTTGCAGTGTGCTGAATCCCTAAGCTGCCCTGATTATACTCTCTGGATGTCTCCACAGCCCTCAGGAGCCCAGCTGTTGGAAGCACTATTTACTATGGTAGTCAATGAGATACTGCTGAGACTTGCATAAGTGTAACCTCTGTAATGACCTCCTGAATCACTTTGAAATCTCTTAGCCTTAAAAACTCATTTGTATTTACCATTTCCTCCTTTTGGTCAAGGTCTTTTTCCAGATGCATTGCTGGTTGGTGCTTGGTATAAGACACTGGGGAAGAAAATGTTACTGTACGTACAAGACAACAGATCTTACAGTGATGAAAGACACAATGTCTAAATATTTTTTTATTATTTCAAATTTAAAAAAAATTGTATTTTATCAGTTATTTTTTAAAGTATTGCTTCATTTTCTTATTAATTTTATTTGGTTATTTTGTTGGCTTCATTTTTTGGAGAGGTTTTGGATAACAGAAGGGCCACAGCAGTGGCAGGGGAGGATCACTGGTGCAGGGTGTCAATGATGCAGAGATTCATGGGAAGGTGTAAATTGGGGCATGCCTCTAAGGCATATGAATATGTTCAAATGTTCAAGGAACATTGGCTCAGTGGGTGGAAATCCACACAATAACCAAAAGAATATTGAATTCCCATCCAGAGGAGTTCTGCTACATTCTCTAAAAGGACAGCAAGTATCCCCCAAGTATAAGGGCAGTGCCTAGTGAAGGAAGACAGACCATTATGCCAAGCCCTTGTAATTGATGATTGTATTTATGATCTTTTTCTTGTGAAATTGAAACTAAGCCTAGTATTATATAATGCTTAAGAGTTACCTCCTGAAAGCGTCTTTGTTGCTCAAATGTGGCTTCTGTCTAAGCCAAATTCAGCATATAAATGCACTACCTCCCCCCCACCCACCCCTGGTATGGGACATGACTCCCTGGGATGAAAATCACTTTCTGCTTTGAGAATATTCAGGTCTTTAAGAGTGTTAGGAGCAAAGAGAAGAGTATATAGTTAATGTAATCTCCTATTCCCAATTCTCCTTGCCCTGACCTTTTCTCCATACAAATATTGATTTGTAACATACTATATAATATACTGATCTTTATTCCTTATTGTCTACCTCTCTCCCAACTGGAATGCAAGCTCCACAAAATGAGTTTTTTGACAGTTTTGTTCACTGATATATGCTCAGTGGAAGGGGTGAACTAGTACATAGAAGATGGTCATTACATTTGTTGAAATGAATGAATGAACTAATCAAAAAATATCTTATCACTGTTAGTCCTAATCAATTTCCAAGGAGTGAGGCTATGCAAGCACTGCTGGGCTTGGTTTTGCCCGATATTCGTGAAAGTGTTTTTAGAAGGATGAAAATTATTTTATGCGTACTTTTTGTATTTGGGTATGGTTCTTGCCCTTTGAACTCTCTGAAAGTTGTAAGAGTTAATTTATTTTAATTCACTCCTATCTTCTCCTGGAGATCATCGGACAAAGTGAAAAAAATAGTTGGCATGAATTAAAAGAATGGCAGTGAAGAAGGATAAGAACAAAGCTCAGCAGTCCACACAGAGAGTAAGGTTCTGACATTGTCCTCATTAAAACGTTTCTGAAATATGTTTTATATAATTTCTTTTAATGTTATAAGATTATAAAGATTAAATTATTCAATACAGAATCCATTCTCAAATATCTCTTTTATGTTAGACAATATATTAGATCCTTAGATAAAATTTCAAATTGATCATTTTTAGGAAAAAAAAAACATTGCTGGGGAAGTCAGGGACACACCTAACAGCCATCTCCCAGCCCCCACCTGTGCAGCCTCCTTTTCTATTGTGCCCAGATGTTTCAGTATGTTTCTATTCCAGATGCCAGGGATGATGTTAGGGTTAGTGGAAAGATCTGACCACAACTTAACCCTGGAAACCGGGAACAAGCAGTTCCAGCTGCTTATTAGGGCAAGTACTCTCAGTGGCATGGCCACCTCCCCCTGGGTTGTATAAATACCCAGCCCTCTGGCAGCACAGATTTGTCTTTCCTCTCTGACTTAAGCAGGCTGGGCAGAGCTGCCAGCCACTGACCCTGACCCAGTGGGAGACTGGCCAGGATGGGATCCCTTCCCCTGCTCTTTTGGACCCTTTGTGCTGTGTAAGTAATAAAGCAGTCATTTGCTGGAAGTTTCTGTTGTGCCTGAGCCTGTGTTCCCATGACATATCATACAGCAATTCACTCCACAACTGTTATTTGAATCTCCTCCCTCATTAAATCTTTTTCTAGAAGCAGGTTTCATATCATGCTCCTGCCTGATCCCTCACGCCGTTATGAAGGTGAAAATGTGTTTTGGAGGTCAAAAGGTAGAAAACATTAATAAGAAAAACATGGAGAGCAGGGATAATGTACAAACTGATCTCTAGATAATAAACAGTATGTTAACCTGACAGCACATTTTTCTTCACTTTTTCTTCAATCATATGCACAAAATTAGCCACCACGTTAAAGTTGCCATTTTAGTGGCTCTCCAGCTATGGAGAAGAAGAAAGAGCACTGTATTTAGGGCAGAAGAAATTTGAATTTCAGCTATGCTTTTTACTAGCTATGTGACATTTACAAATTACTTAAATGCTGTGATTCTCTGTTTTCTCTTTTGTGAAACTGTTAAAAACCATACTTAGTAGACAGGATTCCTGGAACAGCTCCCAGCATAGTAGGTGGAATATGCTGGATCCCTCTACCTGTGCACTGGATGCCATTACCAGTTGCCTCTCAAGGACTTTGTTCCAGCAAATCTTTCTCTTTCTCTTGCCTCAACAGTCATCTTTTGCTACTTGTGACAGTTTGAAGTTGGGTGGATCCCAGAAGGTCATGTCCTTAGAGCTAATACATTCCTTGCATGTTTACATATTGTAGGTGAGACCTTTTGATTAGATTCAGTTAAGGGAACTTCCTTATGATTAGATCACTTTGGTAGGGCATGATCCAGGATGGGTCTTAACCCTCTTACAGGAGTTCTTTGTAAACAGGAGAAACATGCAGAGCCACACAAAGAAAAAGCCATAGAGATAGAGAGAAGGAACCCGGGAGGCTCAGAGAGGAAACTGTGAGAGAGGAAGCCACAGACAGAGCAGCCAGAAGCTGAAGCAAGGAGGCCCAGAAAAGAAGCAGATCCCTCCATGTGAGAGGGGACTCCAGGATCACTGGCAGTCAGTCTCCAGATGATGCCTTGATTTGGACATTTTTATGGCCTCAGAACTATAAGCTTTTAACCTAATAAATCCCATTGTGAAAGCCAACCCATTTCTAGTACACTGCTCCTAGCAGCCTTTAGCAAACTAAAACACTACTGTATCATTCCATCAATCTAGAAACATGCATGTTTTTCACCCTTCTTAAAACATACCCACACATTTTGGATTCCAGTTACCTACCCTACAACAAATACTACTCTATTCCTCTCATTTCATTGAGAGTAAAAAGTGCTTCAAAGTTTATAGTCTCTTTCCATCCTCTCCTTTATATCCAATCAGATTCTTGCCCCATCAATACTTCTACCCTCCTCTGGTTGATGTCACCCTTCCATAACAATAAATCCAATGGCCATTGGCAAGCATGGTATCACTTGATCTATCATCAGCATTTAACACAAGGCTGGCAGCTCTCTCTGTCTCGAAAGCCTTTCTTAATCTGGCTCCCAAACATATTCTGCTCCTGGTTATAGCTACTCAGCCTCCTTTTCTTTTCCAGTTTTCTCCTCATTTTGTCAATCTCAATCACAATCATTTAACCTTTCATGTTTTTCATCTACACTCATTTCCTGGATGCATTTTCCCAGTCTAAGGACTTTAAACACCATCCACACAATGATGACTCCCAAATTTACATATCCAGCCCAGACCTCCCCCTAAACTCATGATTCCTAAATCCAGCTTCTTAATTATTTCTCCTCTTAGATGTCTAACAGGCTTCACCAACTTAACCTGTCCAAAATGAAGTTTTAATCTACACAAACCTGCTCCTCCACCAATCTTCCCAACCAAATAGCAACTCAATCCTATTTGCTAAGATGAAAACGCGTGTTATTATCCTTGGTTCCTTTGTCTCACTCCTCACATTTAAGCCATCAGCAAAATATGCTGGCTTGAATTTAAAATATGTTCACAATCTGACCACTTCTCATTACCACCACTGTTATCAACCTGGTCCAAGTCACAATCATCTTGCTTAACTGGTCTCCCTGCCCCACCTTGCCCCACTACAGTCTATTCTCAGCACTCACTATCAAGTGATCCTATTTAAGAGTAGCTTAGGTTGTGTTATTTCTCAGCTCAAACACTCCAGTACTTCCCATTCTATTCAGAGTGAAAGCCAAATTCTTACAATGGCCTACAAAGCATTATATTATCCAGCTTCCCATTTTCTCTATGACTACTTTCTCTATGCTACTTTCCCTTGCTGACTCAGCTCCAGCTATAATTGTTTCCTTGTTGTTCTGGGAAAACTTCAGGCACACTCCTGCTCAGTACCTTTGCACTTCTTACTTCCTCAGTCTGTGAAATGTAGCCTGCTCTTTTTTAGCCTTGTAGTCTAGACTCAAATGACTCCTTTGTAGAAGGCCCTTTCCTGGCTCCCTTATTTCAAATTGCAACTCCCATCAATCCCTGGCATTTCCTACCCTCTTTCCCAGCATTATTTCCTCTATATCATTTAGTAATTCTTAACCCACTGTTCAATTTACTTGTTTATTTTTTATTGTCTTTCTCTTCCCACAAGAATGGAGGCTTCATGTGGGCTGGTGTTTTTGTGTTTTATTTCCTGATGTACCTTCAGCATCCAGAATTGTGCCCGTCATGTAGTAAGTGCTTAATAAATACTTGTGAAATGAATACTAGACATTAAAAAAATATATTTTATTACATAATCTGACAAAGACCATATGTATATTCACCTACACAATTCAGTCTTGCTTATAATTTGAACAAGTGAAATTTGAGAATCATTATTTAATTTTATTCGCACAATTATTCAGTAAACATTAAAAGGCAAACCCCAATGGGGTAGTACAAAGATAAATAGGACATAGTGTACAAACTGAAGGAGTTATAATTTAGGAGAGGAGTAAATATATATGCATTACTATAGCAAAATAGTATTACATATTATGTTAATGATGTAAGAAATATTAAATATTTAAATGTTTACCACTTACAGAATACTTCACATTTTTTTACTAGAGCAATTGTAGGTTTGCAAAAAAATCATGCAGAAAGTACAGAGTACTTTCTGTAATCACCCTCACACACAGTTTTCCCTATTATTATCATTATGCATTAGTGTGGTACATGTGTTACAACTGATGAAACAATATTTATTATAATTATACTATTAAATATAGAATACCCAAGATATGTTTAGCAAAATATTTATATGCAAAATCAGATACTAGATAAATTTGGGAAACGGTGGAATAAATAAGGCTAAGGAAGTTTGAGGACTCAGGGACCCCCTACCCAAGTCCTCAGCCCATAGCTGCCTGTGTGACCTAGACATAAGTTAAGCTCTCCAGAGGGGACAGAATGTATAGATGTTATCATAAACGATAATCTTCCCAAAGCCGTAAATGTCCTTGACAAACGTCCGTCCTATGAGCTTAGGGAAAACATCACCAGACCCAATGTGTATGCTTCACGTGACCCTAGCAGAAACTCTGTTCTCATACCCTATGGAATGTCGTTGTTTGAAACCCCATATATGTTATCACCCCTCATTTTATCATCCCATTGCGGAGTGCTATCTTCAATTCACCTTCAAGAGATTCTCTCCAGTCTTTAAGTTCCAATAAAGCTTATGCCTGACTAAATGCCAGGTGTGTTCTTTGGTCTTGCAACCTCACTGACTTGTGCCCTTCAGGAATTGGGTTGTAACAGGAGGTTTCTCTGCTGTAGAATTAGTGAGAAACTGTGTTGAGGTACATTGTGACTCTTTAAGAGGGGAAATACCCAAACTTAATTTGATCAAGAAATTTAGATTTTATCATTTAGAACTAGTATTCTGAGGAACATTGGAGCATGTGGCCATAGACTTTTCCATTTGATTTTTAAAAATAACTCTTTGAAATAATGTTCAGCTGTATTTATTTAACAGTTGAGAAAACTAAGCTTGAGAAGGTTGAAAAAAATTGTCCAAGGTCACATTACAACCTCCCAGGTTTTCCCAGTGGAAAATCTGAGACTAGAACCAGGAGTTACGATTCTTAATTGAAGAATCTTTCCCAACCTACATTGGACACACTTTACTGGTCCTTGAGAATGCATTGTACCTGCTACATCGTTTAATAATTTCCTGCTCATAAGACTTTCTTATTCACAACTTTGTTAGGTCCTTGTGAAGAGGAGCTGTGAGTAATTCATTTGTATGTCAACAGTGTCTAGTATAGTTTTAGGAATGGAAGAAGTGTTCAATAAGCACTGTTGAATGAATAAATGCATGAATGAATGATTGGATGGATGCATGAATGAATGAATGAATGTGTAATTGTATGATTAATAAATCTTTTGTCACAATACCCTGCTTCTTTGTAAACTCCTAAGGATTGCTGATAAAATGTAAAAGAGCTGTTTAAAAGTAAAAATTGGACCAAAAACATGGTAAGCAATTGCCTTGTCTTTCTCACTTCAAGTAGGAAACTTTTGGTTTGAAGACATTAAGTTTCATTACATTTTGTAAATAAAATAAGTAACAATAAAGGAAAATTCTCTGAATTCTTCCTCAGTTCTTTGGCTGAATTACTCATACCAGGGCATTTTCTTCTCCCTGATCTCCACATATTGCCTACCTCAATTTCTGCTTTGTTTATTTTTAATAGATTAAAATCCTATATGATATGAATCAAGAAGTAATGAAGTAACAATATATATGACAAATTTTATTACAAGTTATTTTACTATTCAAATATTTAATACATTTTTAGTTGGGGAGATAAGGAAATATTTTTACATGTACTTAGGTTTAGAAAGCTACAAAAGTAATCTGGCATCCATATTAAATAGCACAAATTGGAAGTTTTTCAATAACTTTTCTTATATAATAGAACTTGAACTTAACTCATAAATTAATATGGAAGTAGTATGAAATGTATATGTACATATAAAACATGTTATAGAAAACCTCCTATATAAATATATTCTGTAATTAGAAAATGTGGGGTTGTTTAACTCCTTTAAAATTATGTTAGAAAAAAATGTACCACTGACCTTTAAAAGCCCTGATTTTGGTTTCTTTGGTTTTTTTAAAGAGGCAAATATCTTATCTCCAAAACACAGGGAAGGATACATTGCAGATATGATTTTGATTGCCTAAATATAACTCATGCTGAGAAAAATATGACAGATAAAATTTAACTGTATTATTAAGTGTATCTGACTGTAAATTAAAATGAATCTGATTTTTACAATTACGTATTCCATTTGTAAATAAATAATTGAGCAAAGTCAATGTACTCTGAAAGTTCTGTGCTCTTTCTTCTCTCAAATACAAAGGCTTTATCTGTTATACTCTATCCTTAATAGGCAGTTTTGTAAAAAGAAGGTATAGCTCAGATTTCTGTAGAAAATATGGGCATTGTCCCTTTATAATTTGGAAAATACAGAGTTCATTTGGAAAAGTCCAAACATTGATAGATAAGCTGAATAAATCTTATTCACACACATCAATGGGCAGTCGTTGGACTATTTATTAGTTTTTATCAGTTGTTTTCTTCTGATTAAATTGAACAAAAATGAAGAGGGAACGATAATTCTGGCATATACTTCTGAAGGACTTATTTGTTGGCTGACATTACAGAGAACTTAAATTGAATCCTTTAAAAAAGTTTATACTCTCTGTACCGTATCCTGGTGAGGAAAGATCCTGAGCCCTTCCAAGCATGTCGGCGGCTGACTGCTTGGCATTGTAATGCTTCTTAGTCGATATGGTTCCCTGGACTCAAGGCACCATTGGTTTTAAATGTTGCTAGTTCCAGGAGCAGTAAGTAATTTCCCTTGAGTTACTTCTGTTCTTGAACAAATTTGTTTGTTTTTCTATAACAGCTATTCAGACTTAAATAGCACACAAAATCCAGCTTGTTATCCTCATCCAAATATGAGTGGCTATTCCCAGAGATCACTGAGCATAGTTTGATTAAAGACTGTATTCACACATCCAAGAAAATGGCACAGTTAACTGTGGAGACAGAGTGTGGCCCAGAGGATTAATAAAGACCAATGAGCACTAACAAAGGTAGCTTACTTGTCCCCTTCCTCTTACTTACACTTATCCTTTGGTCAGAGGGCTGCCAAGGATCAGCCAAATTTTAAGTCTAATTGGACTTCACCTTTAACCAGATGTTACAGCAAAGAAGCAAGAAATAAAAAAGAAAACAGGAAATCATCATTTAGTTAAAATATAACTTTTGCAAAGAATAAAAACAGTACTTTACCTGTGGGGATTTCACGTACATCTAGTTAAGAATTTAGTGTGTTAAAATATCTAATGCTGATGAACTATATTTTTTTACTGAACAAACTATTTTATATTTGTCCTTAAGCAGCATAACAATTAAATCTTTTCTTGTTATCCTTTAGAGCCACTTAAAGCCTCTTGCAATGGGAACTTCTAGGAGTAATGAACAATCCTCAATAATAATTTTAAAAACTCTGTTTCCTGCAAAACTAAGCCATGATTTCTCTTAGAAGGTTTAACAAATGCTTGCTATATTCTTTAGATATGTCTTTTACCACAATCCTCTAGATCAGAGACTTAGGGAGTATCTTAATTTCCCAGGACTGCTGTAACAGAGTACCAAAAACTAGATGGCTTAAAACAACTGAGAGGTTTTCTTCCACAGTTCTGCAGGCTAGAAGTCCAAAATCAGGGTGTCAGTAGGCTGACAAAATCAGGGCTATGCTCTCTCTGATGGCTCTGGGGGAGAGTCTTCCTTGCCTCGTCCTGGCTTCTAGTGTTTGCTGGCATTCCTTGGACTCCTTGGTTTATAGATGCGTTGTTCTAATCTCTGTGACAATCCTCACAGGCATGCTCCCTGTGTGTGTTACTCTGTGTCTCTTCTTCATATAAGGATGCAAGTCACATTGGATTAGAGCCCACTCCACCATAACTTTATCTTAATTTGATCATATCTACAAATACTTATTTTCAAATAAGGTCAATTTCACAGGTTTCATAGATTGGGACTTCAAATAACATTTTGGTGGGTACAATTCCGCCACGACAAGGGATGTCTAACACAATATTTTGGGAAAATTAGTATTTTTTTCAAGAGTGTCCAGAGCATTATCTTCTCAAAGGTATGTTTAGTGCAAAAATAAACAAAAACATTAAGGACTTCTTCAAAACATTTAGATTTACTTAAATTTTCAAACACCTAAGCAGATTGTTACCAAGCAAGGGCTCACTGCCCTGTATGCACAGAGGCCAATACTTATGACATCATGATGTTGAGAAAAGAAAGAATTTTATTGCAAGGTTGGCTGGCAAGGATACAGGAGGTGAGGCTCAAAGCTGTTTCCCCTATCTGAGTTGAGGGAGATTTTATGGGACTGGGAAGTAAGAAGAGGGGGCAAAAGTGGGATGGTTTCACTTGGCATGGGATAGTTTGACCTGGCATAATACAATTGGTCAATTATCAAGTTGTCCATATGTGGTAGAGTGGATTTTAGGGTGGATCTTTCTTATTGAAGGGCCTTTTCCATTTGATTTGCTTCTGATGTCTCTTTGTCCTCATAAACTTGGTTCCAAGGAAGGTGACCTTTTTCCTGGTATCTCAAAGCTCATCTAAAGGACAAGAATATGTTTTCTGTGCATTTTCAGGTTATATGATCTGTTTGAAAGACCAGACGCAGATAGGGATATGGACAAAGTAAAGGCTTCAGGGCTGAGCAGGATCAGCCTCAAACTCATGAACAAAGTGGCAATGGTGATAAGTAGAGAGATTATGCTTGGGCTCAGGAACATGGGCTTCTACTCAACAAAGCCAACCTGGATACAGCCACTGTTTAGTGCCCAATCTGCCAGCAGCAGAGACCCATGCTCAGTCCCTGATATGGCACTATTCCCCAAGGTGATTAGCCTGCTACCCGGTGGCAGGTTGATTATATTGGACCACTTCCATCAGGGAAGGGGCAGCAATTTGTTCTGACTGGACTAGACACATGCTCCAGATATGGGTTTGCCTTCCCTACACACAATGCTTCTGCCAAAACTACCATCCATGGCCTTACAGAATGCCTTATCCACCAACTGTGGATTGCCAACGAGGTGGTAATACCTTACATGGTTGAGACAATGTTCTCCAAGAGGCTGTGTATGCTCTAAATCAGTGTCCACTCTATGGTGCTGTTTCTTCCCATGGGTCCAGGAATCAAGGGGTGGAAATGGGAGTGGCCACCATTACTATTACCCCTAGTCATCCACTAGAAAAATTTTGCTTCCTGCCCCTACAATCTTAAACTCTGTTGGTCTGCAGGTCTTAGTTCCAAAAGCAGAAGTGCTTCTACCAGGGAACACAACAATGATTCCATTGAACTGGAAGTTAAGACTGCTACCTAGACACTTTGGGTTCCTCATACTTCTGTATCAACAGGCAAAGAAGATAATTACTTTCCTGGCTAGGTTGGTTGATCCTGGCTATCAGGGACTGCAACTACACAATGGAGGTAAAGAAGAGTTTGTCTGGAATACAGGAGATCCTCTAGGATGTCTCTTAGTACTACCATGCTCTGTGATTAAAGTCAATGGAAAACTGAAATAACCCGATCCAGGCAGGACTACCAATGACCCAGAAACTTCAGGAATGAAGGTTTGTCCACCCCACTAGGCAAAGAACCACAGCCAGGTGAGGTGCTTGCTGAGAGTAGAGGGAACATGGAATGGATAATAGAAGAAGGTAGTGACAAATACAAACTATGACCACATGACCAGTTACAGAAATAAGGATTGTAGTGGTAATAAATATTTCTTCCTTGTTTTGTTATGACTATGTTTGTATATGTACATAAAGAAAATATCTTTGTTTTCTTCCTTAACTCTCCCCTTATCATATGCCATAGGTTGTATTAGTTTCATATCATAATATTTAAGTTCTAGAATGTCAAGTTTAAAAGTGAATATTACGCAAAGACTTGTACTCTATTTTGGAGAGATTTCATATATTTCTAGTTGTATGCAGGACAGTTGAGTATTATTAGGCAAAAAAAGAGCCTGTTATGTTATTGCATTTATTTAGAGATTAGGTATGGTTTAAGATGATGCATATGGATGCTAGGTGATCAGGGGTGGCCTGTAGTGGTTAGGCTCATGTGTCAACTTGGTAATGGTGCCCGGTTGTTTGGTTAAGCAAGCATAGCCAAAATGCTACTTTGAGGACATTTTGTGGACTTAAATCTATCAGTAAGTTGATTGCGTCTATGGTTGATTACATTTGCAATCAACAAGGAGATTGCCTTCAGCAATGAGAAATGTCTCATCCAATCAGTTGAAGACCTTAAAAGGAGAAGTGATGATTTTTGCAGTCAGAAGAGAGAATTTCCATATCTTCTTCAGCCAGGCTTCTCCTGGGGATTTCATCCAGGACCTTCAACAGAGTTCCTGGCTTACAGCCTGCCCTAAGGAATTTGGACTTGTGCACCTCCACAATCATGTGAGAAAATTTTATAAAATCTCATAATATTTACAAATATCTCCTGTTTCGGTTCTCTTTCCCTAGAGAACCCTGATTAATATGCATGCAAAACACTGTGTTCTATCCTTGGGCATTTCCTAGACCAAGAAAATATTTTTTTCCACATGACAGATGTGGTATCTTCCACATAATAAATGTCCAGTGTACATTAGCTTCATCCTCTTCTTTTCTCTCAATTGCATAAAAACATATAAAAAGGATTGTGTCCCCATTCTTATTTATTTTTTTAGCAGTGATATTTTTGGTTATTGGTAGCAGTGTCCAGTGACTGACTCTATTTTTCTCATACTCTTTAGAAAAGTACAAATGTCAAGAAAAAAGGAAAATGTTTCAGGGCCTCACCAATCCTCTTTGTGTCTTGGCCAATTTAGTTTTAGCAGAATACTGAAAGCAAATCTATTGCACATGCCTAAATTTTATTGTTATTTTCTATGAATTGTGCATACATTTAACAGAATATCACTGAATGAAACAATTTAAGAGATGTTGGAAAGTTGTTCCCCAAATTGTGCTCCTATCCTTTCAATAAGTGGTTTGGATTTCCCTGAAAATTTCTGTTTAAGTAGTGAGAGTCTGGGATCTTCCTGTAAATTGGAACTCCATAATTTACTAATCTGTTCCTACTCACTATGTCTAAGGAAGAATTAGTTTATGGATTATATTCTAAATAAGACTGTGTATTGAAAGGATAGAAGTGTAATTTAGGGGTGGCCTTGAGGGTGTGGCAAAGGAATTTTAATAATTCAGCAAGATGGGTTTGGTAGATTGAATCATGTCCCCTAAAAAGATATCTTCAAGTCCTAACTCCCAGTCCTGTCAACAACTGCAGTTCACAAAATATGCATCATCTTATTTATAGTTAGAATGTGATTCAACAATGAATTTTAATGCTGAGTACTTCAAAATATGAATTTTAATGCTGTAACATTTTGAATAATTACTCTGAAATTTTCTACTTCATTTTCATTAATTACATTGCTTAACATGGAAGTTACATTAGTCAAACAATGTAAATAACTCATTATAGAAAAATTATACAAAGATAATACTATTTCTTTAAATCCTTACTTTCTATATTTGAAGTATTTAATGTCATTTTAAAAAGAAAACATTTACATTTTATTTTTTAATATGAAGTGCTTTATAAAGATGCAATCTTAGTTTTACTAAAGAACACAGAAAGTACAATAAATCAATTGTATTTGATGCTAAATGTTAAATATAGTGTAATTAAGTAAGCACTCAACACAGGAATAAAAGTGAGTTTTCTTTTGTCTTGAATATTGTCAGCACAATCTACAATTATTATAATGAACTTGATCAACAACAGGTGAATTTATGAGGGTTATTAGTATATTAACTGAGAAGTGGAGACCGTTAGAACAACAGTAATCTATCACTTATTTAAGTGAATATGAGAGTACGTAATATAATTTTACATTTGACTACAACACCTAAGAAAGAATCACTTTACCAATATTTTCTAATTTGGATATTAAACAAAAAGGCTCAGAACAAGGTCTATAAGGTGAACCAGAACCAAAAAGGCAGGATGGAAGGCTTTCCTTCTCTCCTGTCTTCTCTGCTTTTTGTTTCTCTTTCTTCTTCTTTTTTTTTTTTTTTTTTTTTTGGTTGTTGTTGTTATTGAAAAAGGAGAAAGGAATGAGTGGAGAGGGAAAATCCTAAGTACGTTTCCAGAAGTCAAGGAGCTCTGAAGGATGACACTACTAGTGAAGAAAAGCCCTGGTAATCATGTAGAAAAAGAACTTGTAAGTTTAGGAATTTTCACATTTAAACTCTTTGGTATTGGCTAGTTATAGTTTCCCCATCTTCTCCCCAATTTTACCAAATCATCAGTAAACTCTCCTGTACCTATAAACCTTGTGAGATTGATGTTTTTATTTAATTTTATCCACCACCCCCTCCCCATACCTCACTCCAATTATAGCCCTCAGAAAACATTTCCCATTTGGTCTGACATGGTACATCACAGAAACAGAGTGGGACTGAGAAGATTTTAGTAGAATTATGATTCAGGGTTAGTTATAACCACAAAAAAATATAAGTCCTATAAGAATTTTCAGGGATCTTGGAGAGTACATTAGAATGTCCACATATTCTGGAATAAAATTTTCTCTTGGCCAGGTGTCTTTGATCATCCTATAAACATGGCTACAGAGGTTTACTCCTGGTTCAGAGAGGAGATCAATTTCTGGTCAGATACCTTTAATTTGTGTCTTATGTATCATGGAGTTAATAATAGGAAACATAAATTAGAAAATGATGCTGATGTATAGATAGATAGATAGATGATAGAATGATATAGCAAATGTAGCAAAATGTTAAAATTTTTAAATTAGCTCTGGATATCTAGGGGTGGTTTTATGTTACAGTTCTCTGTATGGATTTTGTACTATTTTTGCATCTGTCCTATAAGTTTAAATTATTTCAAAATAAAAAGTTAAAATATTAATGGTAACATATTAACTCATATCTCCTGACTCCACATGCTTCATTTATACTTAAAATCCTCATCCATAGGAAAATCTCAGCACCAGCTTCTCCATTATTATTCCTCATCTGGAAATCTTGCTAAAAATGGTCACACAGTCATATAGACTGGTGTCATTAGAAGTTTACAGGCTCTGATCTTTGCTTGGCTTGTTCTCTCTACCACTTCTCAAAGAGACTATCTGAAGTACTTAACCACCTCAGGATGTCTTTGTCCTCTCATGTCCCATGCATTTCCAGTTACATTGTATTGAAAATAGTGCCAACATATTTGTTATCGACCTTAAGTTATAATATGATTCGGTTGAGTCACCCTAAGTATATTTCTCAATGGCAAGCTAGCATGCAGTAATAAGTGACCAGCCTGTTTTACAACTTTGCTTAGCATAAGAAAACACTTGCCTGACTTCAACACCCACCATCAGATTCTCTTGCCAAGGTGATTTCTCCCTCTCTCTCTCTCTCTTTCTCTTAACTGTGTTGGGCATTAAGTTAATCATGAAAGACAAAAAGGGGCAAAATGCAAGTAAAAGTTATCAGCCAACATGATATATATACCTTTATACCAGGTGCCACTTTAGTTGTTGCTAGAGCTATATTGTTTTTAAGGTCATTAAGCTGTATGGATAAGGTCAACTGTTATCACAGCAGAAGGTATCAGGAATTTGCTTTATCATTTCTCCATTCTTCATAAATACTAGTATCATCCATGTTATGTTTGCTTCGTTTTATTACTTTTTAGGCCCATATGATACACTACTTCCATAAATTGTCTTCTGCACACCTGGCATTGTTGCATAAATTTAATAGAACATAAAAGTTACATTAGTAATGGGGAATTTATACCTTATTTAACTCATAAACCCACATTTTGTAGTTGAAGACATTGAGGATAAGAACATTGTCCAAGGTCAAGGAGTAAAATCATGGCCAAATAAGATTTTTAAGCCAATATATAAAATGTATGCAGACATATTACATATATACATATGTATATGTATACACATATATGATATGTATGCATGTATGTGAGTGTATATATATATTTAACCCAGAGCCTACTAAAGCATGGACTAAATTCCAGGTGTTTTATTTACTCCTGGCTTAATTCCCTTTTCACTCTATAATACCTAGAAGGTGGTTAGTTTTGATTAATTTATTAATTTATAAAATTTAAAAATTTATTAAAATCGCTCAGTCATAAAAACTCATTTGTACTTAATATTTCCCCCTTTTGGTTAAAGTCTTTTTCCAGATGCATTGCTAGTTGGCACTTGGTAATAATACCTCAGGGCCAGGGAAGCTTATCCCTGGGAGTCATGGCCCATGCTGGGGGGAAGGTAGTACATTTATATGCTGAGTTTGGCTTAGAAACATTTGAGCAACAAGGAAGCTTTCAGAAGGTAACTCTTAGGCAATATATAATACCAGGCTAAGTTTCAAAAATTTCACAAAAGAAGGTTCATAAGTACAATCATAAATATCAAGAGCCTGGCATAATGGTCTGTCCTCCTTTTCTAGGCACTGCCTGTGTACTCAGGGGATTCTTGCCACTCTATTAGAGAATGTAGCAGGACTTCCCAGGATGGTAATTCAATATTCTTTTGGTTATTGTGTGGGTCTCCACCCACTGAGACAATGCCCCGTGAACACTTGAACATATACATATGCCATGGAGGCATTGCCCCAGGTGCACTCCTCCCCACACATCTCCCCATCACTGACACCCCACACCAGTGATCCTCACCTGCCACAGCTGTGACACTTTTGCACTCCAAATCCTCCCAAAAAAACAAAGTAAAAAAAAAAAAAGAAACAAATAAAAACAATAATAAAATAATGATAACAAATAAAATACAAAAATAAATCATAATAAACTTTTACTTCATTTTTTCATTGTGTCTTTCATCACTGCAAGATCTGTTACCTTTTATGCACAGTGACAGTTTCTTTCATATGTTTTCCCAGTGTCTTATTTCTCTTTTTAGCTTCAAAGAAGCTTTAGGTTACAGAAAAGTCACATAGAAAATATAGGGAATTCCCATATACCCAAGGCCCTCCTGCTCTCCCACTCTCCCTTATTAATAACAATTTACATAGGGATGGTACATTTGTTACAACTGATGTACAAATATTGAAGCATTGCTACTAACCATGGTCAATGGTTTACATTATGATTTACATTTTGCACTGTATACTTTTATAGGTTTTGACAAAATTTTAAATGGCCTGTATCTGTTATTATAAGATCATGCAGAACATTTCTAATTTCCTAAAAGTGCCCTACATTCCATCTAATCTATTCTTCCCTCCCCCTCCCTTCAGAACCTATGGTAACCACTAAGTTTCAATTTTTGAAGAATAAGATTCATAGCTACTTGCAATAATATTGAGGGCTTGACTTATTGGTCTGTTTTCTTCTATTAGGCACTGCCTATGTTCTCAAGAGATTCTTGTCCCTCTAATTGAGAACATAGCAGGACTCCCCCCAGGATGGGAGTTTAATATTTCCTTGTTTATTGTGTGGGTCTCTACCCCCTGAGATAACACCCTATGACAAGAT
Source organism: Tolypeutes matacus (assembly GCA_026826555.1). Classification (NCBI taxonomy): domain Eukaryota; kingdom Metazoa; phylum Chordata; class Mammalia; order Cingulata; family Chlamyphoridae; genus Tolypeutes; species Tolypeutes matacus. The sequence continues at coordinate 3,922,449 of JAKSZT010053770.1, read as the reverse complement.
GAGCATTTTCATATTCCATAGAAGCCTGTCCCAGGTGTGCCCTATCCCACATATCCCTCCACCCCCCAACTCCCTACACCAGTAACACTCCCCAATAAAATATATTACATTAGGTGAGATTCAGGACAAGTAAAGACAATCATTTCCTCCCAGGAGGTAACAAGTCTAGAAAAGGTTTTATAGTGAAAGAAATTAAAAAGGAGTATGCTGTGTCTTTTCCATCTGAGATGGTGTCATTTCTGTTTAATTCAAGGAAATGACTCAACTCTCAGGTGGGGAAACCTTGGCTTCTTCACACAAAGTTACAAACAGCTAGAGCTCAGGAATAGACTTGCTAAATTCACAGATTTGGCTAGACAGCTTTCCAGAGTCTTCTGGGACATGTCTATTTTCCCAAGGTAGGCAGAATGGTTGAGAAGGACAAACCTGGATGCCAGAGCACAGAGGAGAGAATAAAGAATGAGAGCAGATCTCTTCTGACTTCAGTACATGAGTTAGCAAGTGACAAAACCGAGTCTTCAGTTATCTTGTACCTTAGAATATATCGATAATGTCCAGGGAAACCAAGACTGGTTAGTGCTGAGGGGCTTCTGTTATTTGTGTAAAGGGGGTACAGAGATTATTCTGACACCATATTTAATGATAATCATGGTGAAACATGTATGCCTACCTAAGTGTGAATCATCCCTGTTAAAGAATTAGTAAACCACAATCTCAGCTCCCAGTGGGACAAGATGGTGCCTGCCAAATCAAGAAATTCAGTAGAAATCCAGAATAATCCTGTGGGAAAATCCATCCTGCTTAGATTATTTGCATCAACCACGCCTGCACAAAAATATTTTGAAACTTGGGAAAATTAGCTCACATTGTTTTATTGTATTAAACATTCATTTATATATCCATCAGCATTGCTTCCATTTGAATAGTACATTTCCTCTTTGTCATTAAGTTATGTAGCATTAGAAATACTTGGAAATATTTCAGGATTCTTTTGGTACTTGGGCCTAGTATTTAAAATGTTTTAGGTGGCATACCAAAAATCACTTCATCTCATCGTTCCGGTTTTCCTCTCTGAATTCTCCCCGCAAGGCTTTTAGAATTCTGGAACACTAGATTTCCACAATTGAATGTATAAACAAATTTAAAATTCAAATAACAATGATATAGGCAATTTAAAAATATTTGATAAATTGGCAATTCTTACAATTGAATCTGAACTCAGCATAAAATTTGCATTATCTAAGAGAAATGGTACAGTTTTGATGACTTTTTTGTTTTATTTGTTTAAAGAATTTTAATTTTTTATTCTTACAATTCTTGATTCTTTCAGACATTCAAAGTTTTCCCTCAGTTTTGCATAAGTCCTGGATTATAGGATTCTATACAAATACCACAGATGGCAAAGACAAGCTGCAGGGACACTGCCTTTTAAGTAGTTCAAGCAGGGATGCTATACTTATTCCACAAGTGACTTTAATATGTTCCATAAAAAAGTGGATTGCAATGAGCTATAATTTTTTCTTTTGGGGAGAGTGATTAGGATTAAATAAAGATATAGCCATTTAATTACCATAATAATAGTTACCCATAATCTGAGTAACTGTCCCCCAAACATCCAAATGAATTAACAATTAAAATAATACTGGAAACCCACTGTAAAGCAGTTTTCAAAAATCCATTCTGTAGACTGTTTTAGTTAATGGCTAGTCCTACAGAGAAAAGTAAATATCCCTTCTCTGTAGTAAGGCTTTTATGACTCTCTCTACCAAAATTTTAGGCCCTACTGACCTCTTAAGATGCTGGAGGTTTATGTCCATTATCTCTTGGCTTTTGCCTTCAAGCACTATTTTTTTTGTCTATTTTTAAAATTTTTAATTTCCTTTCTGTTTTTACAAATACTTTCCCCTTACTGCCCTCCTTCCCCACTATCTCTAATATACTTTCTATCTCTGTGAATTTGCTATTTCTGGTAATCTCTTATAAGTGATATCACAATATTTGTCCTTATATGCCTTGAATATTTCACTGAACTGAACGTTTTCAAAGTTCTTCCTTGTCGCGGCATGTCTCATAACTTCATTCTTTCTTATGGTCAAACAATATTCCATTGTGTGTATGTACCATATCTTGTTTATCCATTCATTTTTTGATTGACACTTGAGTTGCTTCCATCTTTTGGTTATTGTGAATAATGCTGCTATAAACATGTGTGCATGACTATCTAAGACCCTTTTTAATTTTCTTTGGGTACGTACCTAGAAGTGGAATTGCCAAGTTATATGGTAATTTTATATTTAACTTTTTGTGGAACCTGCCATATTGCTTTTCATAGTGGCTGCACCATTTTACACTCTCTATTTAAATACTATTTAAATTGTAAATATATTACCTCAGTGAGAAACTAACTCACTATTTCAAGTAAATATAATTAGAAAGACATATATTATAGAATCTGCTCTGAAGAAGTTTATGGTTCTAGGGAAAAGCAGGGCAACGAGTTAAGAGAAAAAGCTAGAACAGTCGAGTAGATAGTGACTAGTGGAAGAAGGGCAGCAGGAAAATGAGTGAAACCCAGATTTTAAAACAAAACCCTGGAAAGCTAGAATTCAAACCGATAGTAGCTCCTGGGACAGGGAGAGAGGGGCAGAGAAGAGGTAGGTGTGAAGGTAAAGAGATGACTTGCAATCAGTAATTCAATTAGTTAATGGAATATTTTTTAAGTGCCTGCCAATATAGCACATTTGGTCTTGGAAATCTATAAAAGTTGAACAAGAATGAGAATATTTTCACAAAGAGTTTAGCTTGTAATATAGTTTTAAGCTGGCTTCATACAGGTGAGACAAGGTTATAATGAGTTCCTTGTGGTACATTCAAAACTAAAATCCCTTGGATAGAATCCAAAGCAGATTTACCCTTGCTGAACTACAGGTTTTCATTTGATAGTGAAATGCTCCAGTTATTGAAAATACTCTGCTTAGTCACTGGAAAGATAAGCAGATTGTTACTGAAAAATTCATGAGCCACTAAATTTAAAGATGCATTTGAGCATTAGTGCTTTTCACATATTAGTGTTAAAAAAAAAATGTACACATTGTATAACTGTTTTCACCATAATGCAATGCAATATTATACCATCAGTTCTCATCATGAAAACAAGAAACTAATGCTTAAGGCTTGCTAATGTATTTATTTTAGAGGTCCTATTGAAAACGTCTTCACTACAGCCCAGAACTTCATTGATAAGGATTCAGAGGAGAAATGCCTTTCTGTCTTGTCCTGAATAACTGGTTTGCTTTTATTTTATTAATACTATGAAACATGCTATTGATTTTGTACCTTTCTTTGCACTGATCATTATGTAACTCAGAAACAAATTTTCTACCCACTTTTATAGGACATTATGGTATGCATTTCTGCACATTCACCTTATCCATAACTTTTTTCCTAGTCCTAGATTTTTTGCCCTGATTATTTCTTCTCCCATCTTTATAGTAAAAACATACTTATACATGCACATAGTGTATGCAATTTTGACATTAGTGCAATAAATATATGAATACTAAAATTCATCCTTAACATCAGTGACTTATGAATTTGCCAGAAAGTATCTATATTAGTTTGAGTGACTAAGATGCATATTTGCATACATATATGTAAGTGTGTATGTATGCACACTTGTATACACATATGCACAGGTATGTTGCATATATATATATATATACACATAAATGAACACACATAATCACTTAATCACCTCATATATTTTTGAGAACAAGTAGTTTTTTAAAAGCACATATCAAATGATTACTAGGTATAATACAGCAATATAAAGGTCTTCACATTAACCCAGTCTTATGAATATTTGTTAAGCAAGTTGTACACATACCAAACAGGGATGCTAAAGGAGGCGTCCCTTTTCACAATGGAAGTTGGAATTTTCTTTTCATTATTTCTGACGGAATGCAAAAGTACTTTTACCTCATGGATTGTATTTAATTTCTTAACACATTTAACATTTATTAATATTTCATAAATGAAATAGTAACTACCATCATTCAGTAAGATTACTTTTAAGGAAGTGAACCTACAAATACAAAAAATATTTTATTTATTATGTTGTTTATTCTTAGCCTAAAGTCAATATCTGAAATAATATTATAATCCCTTGGAAAAAGCTTTCATTGATATTTCTTCTGACTACAGATATATATATGGTAGAAAATTTGAAAAATAGAGAAATCCACAAAATATTTTTGATTCATTGTTATCAGATTATTATTTTACAATATATATCATAATATTTAGTTTAGGCAATGTTATACCATGCTAACAAAGAACCCCCAAATCTCAATGGCTTCACCCAACAAAAATTTATTTTTCACACTTTTCATGTCCAGTACAGGTCAACTGCATATCTCTGCTCATAATAATTATTAAGAACCCAGGTTGACTAAAGTTCCGTTTAGATCTGCACTTTTCAAAGCAGAAGCCACAAGCCACATGTGGCTATTGAGCACTTGAAAGGTGGCTAGCTCTGAGATGTGCTATAAATGTAAAATACACACCAGATTTTGATGACTTAACAGAAAAAAGTGTATCATTAATAATTATGTTAATTACATATTGAAATAATAATTATTGATGAGATATTTTATATAATGATCACCACAGCAAGAGGAAGAGAACATCTTACATCTTTTGCCAGCTCCTAAAGTTTCCACTTGGAAGAAACACTTTTCATTTCCATTCACATTGCATTGGCCAAAAAAAAGTTATAAAACCACGTATAATTTCAAAGGGGGTGGGAGTGGAAGGGATAAGGAAACAAAGAGTTACCATGAGTTTAGATGGAGATTAACTTTGAACAACCTAATGACTACAATATATATTCTTAATCTGTGCATACAACTTTGTAAGCATGTTAACAAAAAATATTATTTCAATTCCTTTTAATTGCTTCAGTGCTTACCACAGTATTCCTAATCTTGATTTCCTAGGTTTATTTATATATAATCAGTAAACTAGACGAGTTATTCAAATAATTGTATGAAGAACAGATTATAGATGAATTTTGCAGGGAGATGGGATACCCACAAAAGAATTTTGTTATTGGTCTTGAAAAGGAGAGGGAGAACAAGAGAATAACAGAGAAGAAAAGGAAAATAGTTAGGATTCATAAAGAAGGACAGAAGAAAGCAACATCCAGGTTTTTTAGGACGGACTTGCTTCTTAAGGTATTCTTCAAAAGAGAAGGAGGAAGCTGCCTAAGAATTCTAATGAACAAAAATTCTCTACCTCATACAGTAATAGCCTGATTTTCTCCTTGGATGCATGTAAGAATTTTAAATTGTTCTTTTAATTCATAGGCTTTTTCAGGTGTATTACAGGGTAGACATCATTTCACTTATTTTGTCTGATATGTAGGAGAAAGTAAACCTCTTAATCTCTTCGCTCAGCTCCAGAAATTTGTTTTTCAATTTGACTATATTTCTTCTCTTCTAATTGCTCAGTAATCCTTCTTAGGAACACCTAGAAATCTCAGGTTTACTCTCTCTTTATATTTATGTTCTCAGGTCCTTATATTTATAAGGTATGTATATATATCTGCAAGAAAGCATATATTGTTTTTATACCTTCATTTCTCTCTAACCAGATAGAAATTTTTTTATTTATCCCCTGTATCCTAAATTTAGTCTTCTACAAGTCTAATTCTAGTTTTCATAGCTTTCAATGTTGATTTTAATTTGCAACTGCTCTTTTAGTTTTCTTGAAACACTTTTATAAATTTCATCCAGTTACCCTTTTATTTTCAACTGTTATCTCCTAACAACTTCTTATGATTTTATATATAGCAGTTCTGGTCAATAAAGCTTTCTGGAATGATGGAAATATTTTATGTATTTCCTATCCAATATAGAAACTAGAAAGCACTTGAAATGTGGCTACTGTGTCCAATCTCATTCCCCAAGATTTTAACTTGCAAAGCTGTTCCCACCCCTAGAATGGCAGACCACTCACACTACAATCAGGAGAAATCAATGGTGCAGCACCCCCACTCTGGATGAATCCTAGACAGTGAAACAGAATTATATCACACACATTTATCCTCCACTGGGAATTTTCCCTGGAATACTTTGAAGACGGCAGGAGTTTACTAAACACCTGCTATTGCAGGTCCTGCCTGAAATTGTAATTGTGAAAAAGCGAGGTCACCATTAGCAGAGTAAATGAACTATCCTCACTTAAAGGCCAAATCCTCTGGTGCTGATTGAATTGACATATCACACTTTCAAGAAAATGTTCCCTTTAGGATGAAAAGAATGATGATTTTAGCAGAGCATTGGTAGGAAAGGCAACAGGATTAGCAAAAAGAAGAGACATGTCTTGGGTATGACATACACTCAGCATGCTTAGGTTCTCCATCTTCATGGCCTCAACACTCACATAGGAGAAAAGTGAAAAATGCATCAACAGAAAGAAGTTAGAGTTAGAACTCAAGTAAAGACTGGGATTTAGTAGAAATGGCTTCAAAGTTTTTGGCAGCAATCTTTTATTAAAACATTATGTAAAACATCAATATGTAAAAATGAATGGAAATAATAAATGAGTTCTTCTATATATTGACGTCTTCGTTATTTATTTAAGAAATACTGTCTTGTTTGTAACCTTGAGTTACCTTGGTCCAACTACTAAAATTTACAAATGAGAAATAATGAGAGCCTGAATCATTTGTTACTTGCTCAAACTTCCATTGTAAAATGCAGCATGAATTCACACCAGCATCATCTTTCACTACCTCAAGTCACAAATTTAGGGTTAGGAGAGTGTCAGACCTCATGGAAATTGAGTTTTGCAATTCATTAGATGTATCTTCTAGAAAAACTTTGAATATTATCAGAACTGTGCAAACTTCTTGCAATTCTGCTATTCATTCTTTTATTCAGATCTTGAATAAATTCATTGTTCTAAAACTTTGTTCAAGCATATCATAGACACCAGGTCCTCTTTTGTACCTTTGTAAACTTTACTACATATAATTCTTAATATATAAAATTTTTTTCAACTTATTTAATAAACACAACTGTTATTTCATGAAGGGTTTCACAAATATTGACATATTTAATCTTCTCAACAATGGTATGGGGTAGAGACTGTTAGTATTCCCATTTTTCCAATGAGGCACAGAAAGGTTAAGTAACTTTCCCTGCATCAACCTCTAGAAAGTGGCAAAGCCCTCTAGTTTTCGAGCCTATGTTCTTAATCACAAGTCTATGCTGTGAGAATCGTTATCTCTATATTATCTGTGAAAATAATAAAGGCCAAAATAATTAGTCACCTACGATGGTCACTTAGTAACTACTGCAGAACCAGGATTCAAAGTGTCTTTGAAGGCATAGGTATTTCCAGTGTTCCTGAAAGTCTCAAAGAGTAGTCCTGGGATCCCTGAGGATCTTCCAGACACTTTCAGGGGATTTGAGAAATCAAAGCTATTTTCTTTTAATATTAACTCGCTACATGCCTTTTTCACTATCTATCTTTCATGAGTATACAGTTGAATTTTATAGAGGCTTCATTACAAGTACTATTACAACAGATTGAATACAGAAGCAGATAGGAGAATCTAGCTATCTTTCATTAACTCACACATTAAGGTGGTTTGCAAAGAGGTAAAACACAATAACACTCTTCTCACTAAGTCTATATTTATAGATTTTTTCCATAAAATTCTATTGTGTTATGTTATTATTATGGTTATATGAATTAAAAATAAATACTTTTATAGTTTTTTGTTTTAACTTCTAATGTGGTAAATATCAAGAGGTATAACCCATATAAGCAAAAGTTCATTGGTGTACTCAATAGTTTTTAAGAGTGTAAAGGGGTCCTAAGACCTAAAATTTACATAATAAAAATGGTTAGAATCACTTTGCTATCACCTGGTCCAATAATGTAGTGAGAAATGAGATGGATCTAAACTTGGAATATCCAAGTTATTGTCTCTTTGCCTTTCCTGAATAAGTCACTTGGCTTGTGCAGCCAAACCATCCTCATCTGTTCAAGAGGGCAAATGTATGAATTTTCCAGCTAATTGACACAGAATGTGTTTTAAAGCATTAACAATAGCTTAGTTTTATGATTTTCATTTTTATTGTGGCATTTGGTTACCTACTTCATCATAAAGATAATAAAGTACTTTTTTTAAAAAAAGAAACTTTAGGTAATATAAAGGTTACATAAAAAATATAGGGGATTTCCATATGCCCCACTCCGTCTCCCTCCTACAGTTCCCCAAATTAACAACATCCTTCATTAGTGTGGTACTTTTGATTTTATTTTATCTTTTTGAGGTACTAGAGCCAGGGATTGAACTCTGGACCTTGTAGGTGGGAAGCCAGTACTCAACTACTGAGCCACATAGGCTCCTCTGAGTCAGTTTTTTTCATCTGTTGTTTGGGGTTTTTGTTTTTTTGTTTTTTTTAGGAAGCACCAGGGACCTCCCGTGTGAGAAGCAGGTACTCAACCACTTAAGCCACATCTGCTCCCACTTTTGATTTTTCAAATGAAACATCAGATGGAGCTTAATGTCCTGACTTGTAAAGTTGTTTCAGTTTTCCATTGCCAGTATTTCTAATTCCAAATTTGTTTTCTTTATAGAACTGAGTTAGAGGATATGGGAAGATGAAGGTTGAAGAAATACTGTGCTGAATTCTGTGTAAGGAGTGCAGAGGGTTGGGTGCCTGTTAACATCTAGACAGATATCCCAAAGGCAGTTAGAAAAAGATTACTGGGCCTCAGGAGAGACATCTAGTCTATAGCTATAGATCTTAAAGTAATTAACTTAAAGGTGGAAATTGAAATCATGAGAATAAATGAACTTAAGAAGAGGGCATATAAAGACTGAAAGGAGAAGCAGAACAGAAACAGAGTTGTAGGGAATGCCATTGGATGGAATATGCAGAGGAAGAGGAAGCCATGAAAGAAAACAAGAGCTAGTCCTAGGGAGCCAGGCGGCAAGGGGATCAGTACACAAAGGAAGTTGAGAATTTCAGGGAGAAAATTATCCCAAAGTCAAATGCAAAAGAAAATTCCAATAAGTGATTGAAAAAGAATTATTTGGTAATTAGACGATCAGTGATGACTTGTCAGAGTACTTGCAGAGTCTGTGGAGAAGTCGGCAGAAAGCCAGATTATAGGGGTTTAAATAGAAAATGGGAAGCGAGGAAGTAGAAACTGTGTATAAAACAACTTGTCTTCATATTGAGGAGAAATTAAATTAGAGGAGGCTGGGAACAAGAGAGACATGAGGCTTCTTTAGGAAAAAAAAACCCTGTGTTTTATTAATTAAAACATTGATTGTAGGAATCAAATGTTCTATTTAGCACTTAACCATGTATAAAATTTTAATAAATTCCTTCCAGATTTGTTCCACTTATTAATCAGCTTTCATCTTCTAATTACAGAAATGATCACAATGAACCACATTAACTGCATTACTAAATACCCAAGTGATCAAATGATTCCCCAATGTCTCTGCTGTCAGGGCAAGTCCCCACAGACCTGTGCCAACTGCATAGTTTTCCTAAATTACATGAGAGACGTCTTGACATCCCCTTGAACATGTATCTTACACTGAACAGTAAAACAAGAAATAAATTAATTTCAATTTTAAAATTCAAGTCCCCATGAATGCTTTTATTTTCTTACTTTTAAACTTAAACAATTCTCCTTTTCAAGATTTATCTAAGTAATAACTGTGCTTTTTACTTTAACAGTCCCTGAAAAAAAAGAATATCTTGCATATAAGAAAGAGCCAGATTTTAATATTAACTTAACTGTTTTTATTCATCTCATTTCAGGATTCATTTAAGGCCTGTGCTACATTATTTCTGACCCAAAGTCACCACTAAACCCTTCAAAATTACCAGGCATGCCAATATTTCAATAGTTCCTTAAATTAATTTTCTACACTTTACTTTTATGGTCATGGATTGTTGGTCTTCTGAATACATAAGAACAAAATTTCTCCATTATAATAGTCATGGTTCTCCAGAAAAACAGAACCACCAGGATGGATCTCTATCTATCTATCTATCTATCTATCTATCTATCTATCTATCTATCTATCTCTCTCTCTCTATATATATATAGAGAGAGAGAGAGAGAGAGAGAGAGAGATGCAAATCCTTTATATAATATTATCTTTCTTACCCCGGACTTGTTTTCTTTTTTTTTTAAACATGATTTGGATTCTTCTCTAAGCTAAGCTGTGTTTAATTCCAACATGAGACAATTGGCTTATAAAACCATGGTAACTGGCAAGTCTGAATTCCATAGGGCAGGATGGAAACTAAAAACTCAGATGAAGGTGGAGTTCAATTCCCCAGTAGAAGCTGACTGGTTTAAACAGAGGCAGAAATTCTACTGACTGCTGAAATCCTCAGTCTGGCTTTTAAGACTTCCAACCGATTGGATGAGGAGAATTCCTCAAGCTGAGGGCAATCTACTTTGTTGATTATAGATGCAATCAACTGACTATCTATAAAATACTCTCATTGTAACAATCAGGTCAGTGTTTGCTAGACCAAACAATAGGACACCATAACCCAAGCAACTTAACACAGTAACCAACAATCACATTCATCAAGTGTGATGAATTCATACAAAAGTATGCTTAACTCTCCTGGAATATACAACTCATCCCCTCCCATATGATTTACCATACCCCAAACCAGAAAATCAATTTTCCATCTTTTTCCTTAGCTCCAGTGCTATAATAATCAAACAAATCTGCCTTTCCTATGTGGTTCAAAAAGCCTTGTACATTTAAAAAAAAAAAGTAATCATCCTCAAAGGATGAAAGTTCTCATGCTTCTCATGTTGTATGTTAGCTAGAATGATCAAATACTTTATCATCTAAACCAAGATACCTAAGAGTGAAAATGAATACCATTCATAATTATACAGAAATCAGTCATTAACCAATAAGAGTTACCAGAATATATTGTAAGTCTACTTTTTGCTAGCCTGTTCCAAGGAAAAAGAAAATTAAGGAACTACAGCAATTATAGGTAAGGAGTGAGGACAGTTGGGTTTGGATCTTACTACCCCTGAAAGCAGCCACTATCACTTCAATGTGAACCAGGCACTTTTTAAAAGGATACTTATGGCACTATCTCTAAATGGTGGCCCTAGTACTAAACCAGCAGCTGCAACTAATTCCTTAAAATATATCCAACTTACTCTTTTCCTCCAGCTGTCTGACTTTATTTTTTCCCCATTGTTGACTTTGCCTTGCTTTATATAGAGTTGTCTTTTTAACCCCAAACTTGTTTATATATATATATATATATATATATATATATATATATATATAAAAACATGATTTTGATTCTCCTCCAATCTAAGCTGTGCTCAATTCCAACATGAGATAACAAAAAATACTGAAATTACTTGCCCTACTTTTCTATTACCCTCTCCTCATATAAAGATATATGGGAACCAGGAATTAATTCATTCTCAATGAGTTTGAATTCCACAATTCTGGATCAAGTAGTAATTAGTTTTTCTTCAGAATATGATTAACATATGTGTAATGTTAATTTTTAAAAAATTCTTATATTTCCAATTTTAATTATTTCAACAGAAAACAGATGCAAACAGATCGTTTTAGAAGCAGTCATTAAGCCTGTGGAGTTGACATTGGTTGCTAATTTAGAAAGCAAGTCATTAAAATTTCTTGCATTATCTAAATCACTCTATAAATAAATGTGCCATTTACATTCTGAAAGAATTGGTTGGCATGGCTGAGTAACATCCAAGTTTCCTTTAAGTCAGGGCATCCATTTTGGTAGTTTTCATGTTAAGGATTCATTGATGACTGATCTTACTTTCTAGCTTAGTTCAAATGGGAATCAAAAGAAGTTAAGTGTTAAGTGCATATCTTTATTTTAATGTATCAGGGAGACCTAATACAAATTAAAATGACAGATGGGAAGAACCGCTATTGACTTTGGGCGATTCAGAGAGGATTGCCAAGACCCCATTAAATTTTTATTCCCTAAGTGTAGGCATCAGCTTGAAAATAATAAATTAACTGAGCTAAATTAATGAAAAATCCTTTGTTTTTATATAATGAGGAAAAGCAACAAACAATATTCAGCTATTTATGAACACCTAACCTAATGGGCATTTAATCACTTTTTGGGGATGAACTGTAATTAAGGACACTTGGGAACTCTATAGGACACTTCTGGGACTGGAATTATTCCAATTGCCATCAGGATATGACATTTCTCAAATCTGAGAGAAGAAAAATAACAGGTTCTCTGTGTGGAATGCAAGTCTGTTCTATGTGTGGGTAAAACCAACTGCTGGCAGAACCAGTGTTCATTGGGGTGGATTAAATGTAGTAGATGAACAAAGAATGGTGAGTAGAATAAGAAGGGACTAGATGGGACTGCAAATACCAATTTAAGAGCAAACTATACTAGACAAGGAGTGCTGTCACGTGTTTTTCTTCCTTTTACAAAGGTATTTTTCTTGTGTAGCACAAAGTCTTAGATCACATTTGCTTTTATGTGTGATTGATATACATTTTACTGAGTCTCCTGTATGGATTTTTAGGTCTGATTTCATCACTAACCTCTGGGTGAATTTCAGGCACTGTAGGAGAGTTAATCCTAAGAGATCGTAAGAACCGAAATCTTGCTTTCAAATCACAGCTCTATTGGTAAATAACTAGTATCTATGAGCTTGTTTTCTCCTTCACACATACAGTGTTATGAAGATGAAAAATATGAATAGTTGTGACAAATGTCCAGCATGGATCATAGAAGACTATCCTTAAGGGTTACTTTCCCTTAACTTTGACCAAGGCATCATTAGCACAATGTCTTTTAAGACCCAATTTTCCTATTAGAAGAAAATTTACCACTGCATCAATTTCTCAAATGGGGCAACTATTATATCCATTGTATCTTAGATGATAGCTTCTGCCTACCCCCGCCCCCACACAATATTATCAAGAATGGAGAATTGGGAATTGAGTGTTAGAAAATCAACGTGTAATGAAATGTGAGTTCAATAAAGTTAGGGAAAGTGGCATTTACATATTTTATTCCTAGACGCTATGTATTATTTGTTCAAAAGTATTAATTGAATAAATGAATACAATTAAATGTAAAGTACTGTCATCAGGCTTACAAAGCAAGGTACAAGTAGAGAATAGAAAACGTTTTGCTTCGCACTGGTTTTTGTGCCAAAAAACAATGGTTTCACTTGCCTAAAGGCTCCAATCCATTAACTATTCAATGTGATTTCCAAGCAAAAAATTGATCTTAAGTTGCATTAATAACAAAATAATGCCCATAACAAGGGAAGTAAAATATGATACTTTAGATACTTTATTCTGCAAGGTCAGACGATCTATCACATGAAGTATTTTGTTTAGTGTTGGGTGCCCAGCTTCAGAAGACTCAGTGAGAAAGTAGAATTCATTTACTGACAAGTAATAAATATAATGAAGGAGTCAGAAACCACATAAGTGGAATAATTGTAGGAAGTAAGATTGCTTCAAATAGTGATGGTGAAAACAGTTAAATGTGAAGGGCTGGTGTTGCAAGAATTTTGAAGAATAATTAAATCAACATTTTAGTTCCATAAAGAGAGAAATTATTCAACAGTTCTTCCAGTTCTCACTTTCTATAATTCTGTGGATGGGAGTTCTGAATTTTAATGGTTTGGAATTCTGTTCCCAGCCATATTATAGATTAAACTAAATACAACTAAAAATGCTAGATAACTTACTTATAAATAACCTTGTAAAGGTATCAATGGGATGATAAGAAAGCAGGAAATACCTAGAGACCAAAAACAAATGACGGGGATCACAAAGAAGCATACAGACCACTGAAACCAGATTTCACCCTGAGTTTTTTAAAACCTTATGAAGCAAGGAACAAGAGGCAATTCCAAGGCCTGCCATAGCGGAGGAGTCTAATAGGACATCCACAAAAACCAATTACCAAAAAAGGTTAAACAAGTTTGTATTAGTCAGCCAAAGGGGTGCTAATGTGAAATACCAAAAATGGGTTGGTCTTTATAAAGGGTATTTATTTGGGGTAGAAGTCCACAAATACCAGGCCATAAAGCATTAATTTTCTTCTCTCACCACAGTCCATTGCCACGTGTTAGAGCAAGACAGCTGCTGGCATTTGCCTGGGTTTAGGCTTCTGGAGTTCCTCTCTTCCCAGGGCTGCGTTTCTTTCCGGGCTTAGCTCCTGTTTCCTCCACAAGGTCAGCTGTAGACGATCAGGCGAATGGCTTGCTTCTCTTCTCCTGGGGCCTTCTTTCCAACATCAAAACTGCTTCTCAAAAGACTGCTTCAACTGTCCTTTGCCTTGCCTTTTATATTCGATTCCCCACCCACCAAGGGGTGGGGCTCAATGCCCTAATCCTAACCTAATCATGCCCAGATTAACAGATCAGTTTACAAGCATGATTAAATTATATTTTTGGAATTCATAATTACATCAAACTGCCAAAAAGTTGTAGAAGGATAAACTAGAAATAAATTTACTCTACCATGTTTAGTCCCAGTCAGGTGGTATGGAAGGAAAAGTGTTGGTATAGAAATTTTTACTGGGTAAATTGGGGAAAAAATCTTCCAAATGTGGCATAAAAAACAAAGAGGTTAAAGGATATGGAGGAATGAGGAACATGAATCTAGTCAGAGTACCAAAATGAAAGGAATAAAAGAATGAGACAGAAGAAATATCTAAAGATAATTGTTGGTCCTGCCCGGGGGTCTATGCTGTGCACGCGTGGAGTGAGAGGCTTGGGACATCTATCTGCGCGGATCTGCGGCGTGGACCGAACAGTAGAGATTCGTGGAGTTTTGAGGCTGCCGGTGGCGGTTGGCACAGGCGGCTGAGCCCCACGGTTAGGGGAAAAAAAAAATAAAACGGCCATTTGGAGCCGCGGGCGGGGCGAAAAAGTTTTATTTTCTGGGGATCTGGCTGCCTGGCACCCCTTGGACCTTGTGTGAACAGAGCAAACGAGCTAATCAGCACCCGCTGAACCGGAGGGGGGATTTTGGTCGGGAAACGCAGCTGATTTCCCTAGCCACCCAGGATAAGACCCGGGCCGCTGCGGAGCCAGGGGGAAGGGACACTTCCCAAAAAAGGGAGGGTTCGGTTGGAAGACAGGGAAGGGTATTTTATATTTTTAGACATTGATCTGGCTGCCTGCACCGCCCCATAGTTTTGGGGAGCAGATAAGCCGACCTGAAGCAGCATTAGGCTGAGAGCAGACGCGAATCTGCACTCAAACTGATTTACTGAGCAGCCCGGTGACGCTGGAGCTCGGCGCCAGAAGGGGCGGAATCCGCCATCTTTAGCACTCCTCACTGACTAACATCAGAGCTTCAGATAACCTGGGGAGTCCAGAAAGTGAGACGTGCTTGATTAATTTCCACGGGCCCAGCTAGGGTCCCTTCCATAAGGGGGTTGGTCTAGAGGAGGAATTATTTTGGGTCCTGCATTTGGCTAAAAAAAAAAAAAA
>JAKSZT010053770.1:3822459-3896888 GCA_026826555.1 Tolypeutes matacus | reverse complement strand
TATATATTTATATATAAACAACATTTTTGTAAGCAAATACACATATATGAATATATATTTATATATCATTTTGCAAATGTTTGTATGTATTGTGAGAATTTTGATTTTTACCCATAATAAAAACAAAAAACAAAAAACAAAAACAAAAATAAATAAATAAATAAATAAAGATAATTGTTGACAATTTTCAAAAACTGATGAAAGACACAAATTCAAAGATTCAGGAAGTTGAAAGAATGCCAAGTAGAATTTTAAAACAAAGAAAATAATCCACACCTAGACACATAATAGTGATATTGTAAATCAAAAAAGTACAATAAGATATTACAGGCACCCAGAAAAAGAAAGAGAAACAGAGATATTATCTTCAAAGAATGACAAACTGTACTTATATCTGAATTCTCAATAATAATAGAAACCAGACATTGATGAAATTGATTTTGTTGACCTTCTGGATGTCATACTTAAAATATAAATCATAGAATGTTTTATATCATCTATTATTGAATAGATATTAAACCATATTTCTGAAACCTGAAAAAAAAAACAATAAAATTTATCAAGAAGGGAAAAATATTTTAGTGTTATTCATTGAAATTCTACTATCAAATTTCTCCCTTTTAGGTAGGTGTTAGTGATTGAATTATGTCCCCACAAAAGGCAAGCCCTATGCCAGGTTGTGCCTACAGCTGCAGAAAGGCGGTGACCTCGGCCAAGATTGGTGGCCATCTTGCTTCACCACGTGGCAACTGACTTTGGTGAGAAAGCACCTCTTACAGTGCCCTGATTTGGACTTTTCATGGCCTTGGAACAGTAAGGTTTTACCCCAAATAAATCCCCTTTATAAAAGCCAACACAATTTTGGTACTTTGCTTCGGTAGCCCATTGGCAAACTAAAACAAAAATTGATACCAGGAGAGTGTGGTCATGCTGCTTGCAATTACCAAAAATGCTGGAACAGTTGTGTAATTGGGTAAGGGGTATTTTTTGGAGGAATTATTAGATGCTTGATAGAAAAGGCCTAGATTCCTTTGATGAGATGGTTAGTAGCAATATTCTCCCTAAAGTTATTTCCAGTAAGGCCTTAGAAGGAAATGATGAAATTATTATTGGAAACTGGAGGAAAGGTGATCCTTGTTTTAAATTCAATTTTGTTTGGCAAAATTGACTTG
The DNA here is from genome assembly GCA_026826555.1 of Tolypeutes matacus. Lineage (NCBI taxonomy): Eukaryota > Metazoa > Chordata > Mammalia > Cingulata > Chlamyphoridae > Tolypeutes > Tolypeutes matacus. The sequence continues at coordinate 3,895,716 of JAKSZT010053770.1, read as the reverse complement.
ATGTGAGATGGAAGACAGAATTTGAAAATGACAAGCTTGGGCATTTAGCTGAGGAGATTTCCAAAGTAAATGTGGAAAATGCAGCCTGGCTTCTCCTTACAGGTTATACCAAAATGTGAGAGGAAAGATATGAGAACTAAACTGCTGGGCACAAAGAAACCAGAGACTAATGATTTGGGAAAGTCCAAGCTTCTGGAAAGCAGCCCCCAGAGGACAGTGTCCCATGTGAGGACCTAACTAAACTTTGAACTTTTAAGTCAAGATCAGAAATGCAGTTATCCAGAAGGGACTTAGGAAAGTCTTACTGTTTGATAACTTGGACCCCTGTTTCCTGCATGCTAAGCCAACAAGCTTTTTGCAAGATCTGTATGAAAAAAATTATTGTCAGCCTGGACTAAAAGGGACAAAGAGGGGAGAGATTGAAGGGAAAATGGCTTCAAGAGGAAAACCATGGAAGTTGAGGTCTAGAATTAAAACATCTCCTTGGGCCAACAGAGGAACCTCCCACGTGTATGGAAAGGGTGAGTTTGCCCCAGCATTTGAAGAGGGTAGATCTTCCAGCCCTATGTTCAGGGAGAGTTTGGCTGCCCCAGGCTACAGAGAGGGTGGAACACATTCCCTGTCTTTGGAGAGAGTTAGTTTACTACCCCACTTCTCTGAGGGGGCTGGGCCTGTTCCCCATGGATTAAGGACACTTAGGTCAGCATCCCACTCTTCTGATGAGGTTGGGCCTCTATACAGGAGACAGGGAGAATATTGCTGCCACCTCACTATGCTAAGGGGGTTGAGACTATCCCCCAGAGATTGGGGAAAGTGTGGCCATCACTCCAATGTTCTTGGAGGGTGAGATCTGAAGCTTGGTCACCACCCAGATACTTGATGAGTGTGGAACAGAAAATGGCCATTGGGCAAGCCCCTGGAAAGGGTGGGTCTATGAGGTCCCAAGGTGAAGAAGAAACCACCATTCTAAGGATGTTTCTTAGACTTTGAAATCTAATGGAATACACTCTGCAGGTTTTTGGAACTGCTGGAGACCCATGATGCATGTTTCCTTCCCGATCTCTCTTTATGATAATGCAAATGTTTATCCTATGTATGTCCCTCCTTTGTATATTAGAAGCAGATAATTTGTTTTCTAAGTTTTACACATCCACAGCCAGAGGGAACTTTGCCCCAAGACAATGTGCATGCCTGTAACTGATTCTGATGTGCTTTTGTATTTAGCATTGCTACTGAAGTGATTTAAGGTTTTGGGAATACTGTGATGTAGTTAATGTATTTTGCATATGGAAAGACATGTCTTTTGGGGATTCAGGGGTGGTGTATGGCAGTTTCAAATTCTTTTATGAATCCCAAACAGATAATGAATCCATTCCTGTGGGTGTGAGACCATTGACTGGATTAGTTCAGTAAGGCATGACTCAAGTTAAGCCTGCATCCTCTTGCTGAGTCTGATATAAATGAAAACACAGAGATACACACAGGAAAAGGAAGCCTCCACATTTAATCATGCTATGTGAGAAAGGACTAGATGATCACTTAAGTACAAAGCTCCCAAGAGGCTGGGCCCACAGTGCAGCTCAAGAGGAGACAAGACCTGTGCCAATTTTGCTACAGCTGCAGAAAGGCAGAGACCTTGGCAGAGATTGGTGGTCATCTTGCTTTGCCACTTGGCAGCTGACTTTGGTGAGAAAGCACCTCTGGTGGTGCCTTATTTGGATATTTTACAGCCTCAGAGCTGTAAGTTTTACCCCAAATAAATCCCCTTTATAAAAGCCAACCCATTTCTGGTACTTTGCATCAGCAGCCCTTTGGCAAACTTAAATAGCCTCAAAAATTTGAGTGAAAAAAATCCCCATTGTTTAAGTTGACCCATTGCATGGTATTTTCTTTGGCAGCCCAGGAAACTAAAACAGTCTTCCAAAGAAAACTTTTCATAAGAGATATATGCATCTGCTCTTTCCACTTTCTCACCTTCCATTAGCCTCTTGACCTTATCCAATCAGCTTTCTTCTCCTCTATCAATGTCTCCTCATCTCGTAGAGTGATATTTCACACAGATGATGTTCCTTTCTTCTTAAAATAATTTCTTTATGTATCAGTCTTGATGCCACACTTTGCTGATTTTCCTCTTAATTAACTGGACACTGCTGGGCACTTCTTCCTAGTCTTCTTTGCTAGATTCTCCTAATGTACCTGATCTCTAAATGTTTGAATAACCCAAGTCTCATTTTTTCTTACATCGTCTTTGCCTAGACTCACTTCCTAGGTAATCTCATCCAGATCCATGACTTTAAATAACATCTATATGCCAATGATTTCCAAATGTGTATTCCAGCCCAAGATCTCCATTAAGCTCAAGATCCATATATTCAGTGGAATTATGAGCACACTATACAATATGTCTAAATTGAATCTCTGCATTTCCCATCTCACCTCCAAGTTTGTCCGTCTCTTCCAATTCATTAAATGAAACTAAATTTACAAAATTGTTCAGAAGAACAGGGAGTAATCCTTGACCTGTCTCTTTCCAACAGCAATTCCTGGTCAAGTATAAACAATTTTGACCATTTGTTAGCACCTTTACTGCTACCTTTCTAGTCCAAGCCATTATAATCATTCACCTCAACAAGTTTAACAGCCTCCATATTTCTCTTTACTGATACTTTACTCCTCCTGTCATCTTTCATTCTCTTCTCCACAAACCAGCCAAAAGTATCTTCTAAAAAGTGCATTTGATCATATCACTTCTCTGTTTAAAACAGCCTAATGTCTTCCCATCGGAATTAGTCTTACCATGACTAAAAGGCTCTGCATGCTCTAACCTCTGCCTGTCTTTCTGACATCATCTCCTACTTCTTCCCTAGTTTGTTCTGCTTTATCTGTTCTTCTTGCTCTTCCTGTGTTCTAACCACAAGTCATTTGTCCTTGCCTGTTTTCTTTGCTTAGCACTTCTTCTCCATATGTTCCTATGGCTTATTTCTTTTAGATATCTGCTTCCCAGAGATCCCTTCCTTGACCAAGTGGTGAGAAGACCTTGATTTTTTTCAACTCTTTAGAGTTGCTACTTTGTGAAAATCATGTAACTTTTCTGGGATTCAATTTCCTCATTGTATTAGTTATCTATTGCTGCATAATAAATTACCCCAAAATACAGCAACTAAGAAAAAACAAATATTTATTATCTCATAGTTTGTGTGAATTAGGAAGCCAAGTACAGCTTGGCTGGGTGCCTGTGACTCCGGGTGTCTCACAAGGCTGTTAAGTCAAAGTTTTGGCCCCACAGAATTCAATTTGAAAGTTGGATTGTGGGTTGTAAGCAACTTGTATGCAGAAATAAGTCTTTGAGATGGAAAATGGATCTACTTTAGCCTTATATGAACTTTAGATGTATTAACCCTTGTCTAGCACCAACTGCAATGTAGCCCTGAATTATATAAGGTGACAGTTGCCTCAAATAGACCTGTATTTATTCTGCTTTTCTATTCTCCAGCCAATTGAGATCTGTGATGCATTATGTCATAAATGCTCAGTAAGTTACACTGTACCAAATCACTTTTTTTGCTATGCAGTTTTTTTCTTGGAACTATATGTATGGGATCTGAGAAGATTCCCTATTTTCTTTAGCAACAATAATGGGTTAGAGCATGGACCATGGACACAGAGTTCCAGGGTTTGTAACTCTGGCTTCAACCTGTGTTTCCTAGGAAAACTTATTTACCTTTTATGTGCTTCATTTTTCTTTCATCTGTAAAATAAAATGATAATATTGTAATGTAGGAGGGAAGACTCTCTACTGGAAGTCTGGAAACATATTAACTACATGAAACTCATTCTCACTGCACTCCAGATATACACAATAAATAACAGCTTCACATGTCTGTTCATGTAGCTTCATGATCAACTTTTCATGTTGTTTTTTTTCCATCAACTTTTGCAAATATTCCTTTTCTTTTTGTTCTAATATAATGATATTACATTTTATTGGTTTCTGTTAATTCTAAACTTCAAGTCTATCCTCTTTTTCCAACTATTTGAGGTCATTTTCTAATTTGAGTCATTCTTGTCAGAACTTTGTCTCCATTAGTAATTAATTCTCAGACTTCAGTATGTGTAAGGGTCACCTAGATAGCTTTCTAAAATGCAGATTCCTGATCCTCATCTGGTATTCTGAACAGGTGGTATGAAGTGGGTCTCAAGAACTGTAACAAGTATCTTGGATGATTCTGACATAGGCGGTCCATAAGACACACTTAAAGAAACACTCATCTGGTTCATTGACAAATGAATTAAATAACAAATAACATGTATTTAGTTTTCACCACCAACAGTACCATGAGTGATATCTTCTCTTTTGAAAATCATTCATATGTATTTCTTCAATAAGTCATATAATCTTCAAAATGATAAGATGGATGAAAACACTTTGGAATTTTTTCTAGAGGTCAGCATTTGGAAAGACTAACTTAGGTATAGATGTATATACTAGAATAGAAAACCTACATGAGCTGGAATTTGTATCTATACATTCACTACTTAATTCCTAGTACATAGGCCAGTGTGTTGTTGAATGTGGTAGGTCCCAATACATATGTCAAGAATATTAAATGCTATAGCAACAAATTATGGAAACCAAAAGGTAGGTTTGGAGGTTATTTATTTTTTGAGATAATAGCTAAAGAGAATAAAAGCTAAGTATAGAATATGAAAAAATAAATAGCAATATATTTAAAATCATGCTATCCTCTTCTATATTAGGAAAGAAAAACATTAAAGGCTGGGTTCAAATTAGAGGAGAGCTCCCACTGATTCCTCTGTAGAATATCATCACATACACTTAGAAATATGCTCCGTATTACTAGCAGAAACAAATTACTGAAATGTGCTTGATAAAATTGAATTTTGAGCCAGATCAGACTCTTCTGGGAAAACTGAGTTTTAAGTTAGAGTGTACTTTCCATAATACATTCTTTGTCAAAATCTGATGTCACCCTTCAATGGGTAATTTTGTAGCCGCCGAAATCACTGTGTTCTCACCTCATGAAATCTTGAAAGTGTTTCTTAGAGCACAGGCCTAATGAAAAATATCTGTCTCTTAAGAAGATTTAAACACTGGGGTTAGGGATTTTATTTTATGGAAAAAGAAGTCTGTCTCAGATAACACCCTATGCTCAGAGATTAGTGTATTAAGTAAATATTTGGCCATCTAAAACATTCCTCCACTAGTAACAATGCTGTGGACACTTGGTAGAATAAATGTAGCCATTTAGATGCATCAAGTACCCACAAAAAGAGGTTATTGCTTATACAAATATCCTGGTAAAAACATATGATACAAGGGGCTGATCTCTACATTCTGAGTGTGCTGTGTGTATTGCAAATGAATGTGTTTTGCTCCAGTTCTTGTTTCTTTGACCTTTTAGAGTCTTAATGAGACTCCAAATAAAGCAATCAAAAGCACAGTGTTTCATTTTGGAAGGCTTAAGAAAGCAGTGCACTTTGGCTAAATTTAGTTGTAGCATTCAAAATTTAAAAACACATCCTGCCATCTTTTTAGGAGATACATAGTCATTTCTGATTTAAATAAATTGGTTAAAAAAACAGTTGCATGCTCTTAGCTAACTCATATTAAAAAGCAAAAGGCAGTAACAAAAACTGACCCATGTGAGGCTTTTAAATGGTTGCAACTCAGGCCTGCTCATTTGGTAGGACATCAAACAATGGACATGTCTGTGTTCATTTGAAACAATTCTGGCTCAGAAAATACAAATTACAATTAAAATTGAGGCAACAAAATTAGAAGCTGAAAATATTAATTGCTAATGTTGAAGAAATATTGTATGAAGATTTATATTCGTCATAATCATCAGAAAGTAATTAAATAGAAAAAAATCAAATTTGCAAGTAGTATTTCGTCTCCTTAGTTATAACATGGGAAATACATATCTTTAAGAATTAAAAATTTTGTTCATTTTAAGCAATAGCCCTGATTTCAAAGCAGATGCTATTTATGGTAAACAATCAGAAATCTCTTTGTCTGATGACATGATATAAAACAGTACACCAAGCCATAGAAGTTCAGCTCTTCAGCTCCACAAAGTTAAATTAAGTTCTGACTGTGAAATATTCCCAGATAACAGAGACCAGATGCCATTTGGAAGTCTGAGCATAACCCAAGTGTTTTAAGAACAGCTCTTTCAGACCATGGGTAAACAAAACTGTAAAGAGAAAAGCTAGGCTGGTGCTTTACACAGAGCTATGAAAGGAAACTGGTGTCCTCGGTTCTCACTGAACCATGATAAAGACAGTTGTATTAGTATCCAGTGTGTAAGGACAGGAATAAAAAGGAAGAGGTTAGGAAGGTCATTCCCTATTCCTGCCCTCCTACTCCTTATACCAAATCCAACTCCTTCCAGGGGTGGTATTTATAGTTGGTCATGCCTATTGGGAGAAGAAGCTCAGGGAAAAGAAGGAAAGGAGTGTGGGATGGGAGTGAGTATGAGAGTAGCATGTAGCTCATTTAACCAGCTTCTTTATTACCTATGTAGATTGTTTGGGAAAACATTAAAAGCCATTCCCTAATCCTTTCTGCCACCCCCTCACACTAACCGGAAATATCTTTCTACTCAGCTATACAAATCTCTACTTGATCATGCGTAAATCTAAAACTGCAACTGTCAGTGCATCTTAGAAATTAAAAAGTGTCGACCATATTCATGTATTATGGCAGTAAAGCAGAGAAGCCCAAATCAAACCCAGGTCAGGCATTTTCCAAAACAATGCTCTTTCCACCTAACTATAGCAGAAAGTTTCTAATTAATAATGGCATTGGGAGTACTATGTGAGGAAAGCCCACAAAACAAAGTCTAAATAAAATAAGCAGAAGCCATACCAATGGCTTACAAATATTTAAGGGCTTCCTGTGTTATATAGTATATAAAAATAGAACTCCCTTTGGGCAAATTCTGGAGGTAGATATATCTTTTTATGTGTAACAAGTATTAGGATCAGAACATAGATACGGGAATATTTGCAGTTAAGAGCAGAAACTGAGTTCTATACAGTGTCTTCTGGCTCAGCAGTTTTATTTCAAAAAATGATCTAATTTCAAAGGCACAATATCAAAAGTCAGAAGATTAAAAGCATGAATACAGAAAATTGCTCCAAAGGACATGAATGAAATCTTACCCCATCCCTCAAAACAGCAATTCTTGAGTATAGCTATGAAGAAAACTTTTGCTTGTAAAACACAGAAACAATTGTCAGAATTCAACTCAAAACATTGATGATATAAGTATCATTGTTCAGCATATGAATGTTTGTTTGCACAAGCAAAAAAGATGTGTTAATAAGAATAAGATGAGTAGGCGAGATTGTCTAAAGCCCTAAACTTTTTAAAGTTTGGGCAAGTGTGGTCTGCCCTCACTTTCAAAGAGACACAATATAGCCTAGAGGTCAAGAGGAAGAGCTGTGGAGTCAGAGAGCCCAGGTATCTTAGTTTACCTAGCTGCTAAGACAAATACCATACACTTGTTGGCTGAACAACAGGAATTTATTGGCTCCTGGTTTCAGAGGCTGGAAGTCCAAAATCAAGATGTCGGCAAAACCATACTTTCTCCGTGAAGTCGGGAGTCTTCGGTACTGGCTTGCTGCAATGCTTGGGCTCCTTGGCCTCTCATCACATGGTGATCTCTCTCTTCTTATGTCTGTTTTTCTGGTTTCCCCTCACTACCTGCTTCTTCCTGGGCGGCCTTCTCTAATTGGCTGCACCTGGATTTCTTCTGCTTATAAAGGACTACAGTAACACAGATTAAGGCTCATCCTGATTCAGAAGGACCACACCTTAACTAAAAAGAACATTTTCAAATGTCCTGTTGACAAATGGGTTCACACCCACAGGAATGCAGATTGAGATTAAAAACATGTCTTTGTTAAGGTACTATATTAGTCAGGGTTCTCTCAGGAAACAGAATCAATAGGAGATATCTGTCAATAACATGAGATTTTATAAAAGACCCTCTCACATGACTGTGGGGATGCACAAGTCCAGGTTCTGCAGGCAGGCTGCAAGCCAGTGGCTCTGATGAAAGTCCAAAGAAAGGTCCTTGATGAGTTTATGGGAGAAATTGGCTGTCCAAAGACAAGCTGGGAAATTCTCTCTGAATGTTGAAATCACTTCCCCTTTTAAGGTATTCAACTGATTGGATAAAAGCATCACCCATTGCTGATGCAATCTCCCTGATTGATGCAGACATAATAAGCCATCCATGCAGTAAACTCACTGGTGATGGAAGTCCATAAATGCTCTTGTATTACAATTATCCCAGTGCTTGCTGGTCCTAACTCCTGGACACAATTACCTGGCCGAGTTGACACATTAGCCTAACCATGACAGGTACATAATGCAATCTACCACACTAGTGTTACATCTTTCAGCCACAATTTACTAGTTGTGAGACCTTCAATAGCTGATTAACTCCTCTCCTCCTCAGTTTCATTATTTTAAAAATGAAAACAGGAGCATTACCCACCTTATCTCATTCTTGGGTTAAGCTGGACAATATACATAAATTATTTAACATAGTGCCTGCTGTGTAGTAAGAATTAAATATACATGAGTTGGATTATTTTTCATGTTTCATTTTCAAAGAAAAAATTAGGAAAACAATATTGCAATGTTCATTCTGAATCAGATAATCATCACTGTGTTCTGCTTCTGAGTATAGAATCAAAGGATATTTTATGTGTGAACATGATCGTCTCATTTCCTTAATATCCTGATATGGAATATTTTGGTATTGATCCAAGCATATATTTTGGTAATAATTATAATCAGATAGATCTTATTTGTCTTTAAGAGTCAATTTCCATTTTATGTAAATAAATGTTTCCTTTAAAATGTATGTTAATACTGCTTCATTAAGAGGCTTCCTAGCTCTTAAAATAATGATCCTTTATCAACAATTGTATATATGTGAAAGCCATAGAATAGCCAAATTGCTGAACCATTGTTACTTAGCATGGCAGAAGCAAATATAAGCATAGAAATTCTGAATATTGCAAACTTTTTATAGAAAAGCAAGCTGATTTTTGTTTATTTGTGTATGCTTACCACATAAAAACTCATAAGGGTAACTATTTGTAGAACCACCTGTTGTCACTGAATTTTCCACTATTGTCTTTTTTATACTTTTAGAGAGATGCGCTGGACAGAAGATAAGAATCAAAGTATAATTTTGCTTTCAGGTTGATGCCAAGAAAGAAATTTAAAACACTTTAAATCATTTTATGTTATTTATTTTTCTACACAGAATTGACTAGAAAGATTTTCTAAGGACTAACATTACTGGTTTAAACAACTTGTATATGAGCATGAAACATGAAAACAAATTTACAAGTAAGTATTCATAACCCCTATTGCAATTTTCAGTATTTCATGATTTGACATTTTATTAAGCAACAAATATGGCAATGGGTGCTTTTGGGGGAAAAAAGTACAATTCTTTTTGACATTTTTTTCTTGCAATCTGAAAATAACAGTCTCTTGTTCTTGGTGTGAAGTCTACTCCTGTACTCTTACACTCCACTTTCCCTCCTGTCACAATGGACAAATTTTCCCTTTTTCCTTCCCACTACCCCATTGCTGTGCTTCTCTTTAGTGCTAAAACCAGTTCAACTTCTTCACCTCCAGTGTCTACTCAGCACTTCAGTCAAGGTATCAGTGCCCCTACCTTGCCATGCCCAGCAGTCAATTCTCAATCTTTACCTCACACAACCTCTTAGCAGCATTTGACACAGATTATTACTCCCTTATCCCTCACACACTTTAACAGGGTTTTTTGTTTGTTTGTTTGTTTGTTTTTTTGTAGATGATGCTCCCCTAGTTTTCCTGATTTTTAGCCAACAGCTCTTTCTCAGTCTCCTTTGCTAGCTTTTCCTCTTCTCATGCTCTAAATGCTATAGTATCCCAGGACTCCATTTTCTTCTATATGGTCTCATCCAGTTCCCTGGGGTAAATACCATCTCTCTGTTATTACTACTGAATGTATAGATTCAGTCCTGAGCTCTCCTCTGAACCCCAGGCTCATAGATCCAATGGTTTGCTTATCATCATCATTGGAGATGGAATAGTCTTGATCACCCCCTCCAAAACTGGTCACTTCCAATCTTCCCTATATGACTCAATTGCTAAGTCCAGAAACCTAGAAATTATCCTTAAATTATCTTTCCTATGCTCCTTCAATAAATCTCCCTGCAAGTCTTGCCAACTATATATCAAAACATTTCCAAAATTTAGTCACTTTTAACCACCTGCACTGCTACCAACTTTATATAGGCCACCATCATGTCTTACCTCAACTAGTGCGATAGCCTCTTCACCAGTCTCTGTGCTCCCTTTCCTGCCCTCCTACAGTTTATTATCCATGTAGAGCTAGACAGGGATCTTATTAAAAAAAAAATCAGGCCATGTCACTCCTCTACTCAAAACCTTCCAGGCATCAATGCCAAAGATGTACTGTGTTAATAATGGGGGGTATGGAAAAAATATACCAAATGCATGCTATAGACTATATAGTTAGTGGTAATAATCTGATGATATTATCCCATAATTTGTAACAAATGTTCCACAACAATGTAGTGTTTTGGTGGAGGTCGTGTTGTATGGGAATTCTACTACACTTGTGCATGTTTGTTTTGCAAGTTCACAACTTTAATAAAAATATATTAAAAAAAAAAAAAAAAAAAAAACTTCCAGGGCCTGGGCATCACACTTAGAATAAAATTGAAACTTTTCACTACCTTCTACAAAGCACTTATAGTCTGGCCCCATCTCTCCTCTCCAACCATCCTCTCCTACCTTATCTCACTGTTCTAAGCAAATTGCCCTTATTAGTCCCGAAACAGGTCAATGTGTTTCCCACCACGGGGTGACTTACTGGCACATAGTAGATTTTCAATAAATCTTTATTGAACAAATGATTACAAACTGGGCTGTTTCTCTTCCTCAGTCTCACCATAATTTCCTGTTAATTAGCACCACTTCTTGTACCCACTTAGAAGCCACATCCTCTTAGCATTACACCCAGAGAACTCTATCAGTATTATTTTAGGATTACTCACTGTGGGTTATTCACAGTGTTTCTTTTTCAACTGAGAGAGGTAAAGGAAGGAGTGACTATCTTGATTTAATGCAGTCTTAGGGCATGTCTTAATAAAGAAGTTCCTATCATCTAAGATTCATTAGAAGAGCCTGCTGAGATATAACAGATCTAAACCTCAAGGGTCTGTCAGGGTGCCTGCTGCCTCTGTGGCTGAGCGTATTAGTGTTAGGGGTTAATAATATAAATTGAGGTCAACATCATACCCATCTTTTTACCAGGAAGATTCAAGCTTTTATCAGCTATCACACTGCTGGTTTGGTTTTGGTTTGGTTTGTTTTGGTTTGATTTGGTTTGGTTTGGTTTGGTTTGGTTTGGTTTGGTTTGGTTTGGTTTGGTTTGGTTTGGTTTGGTTTTCCCTTGATTTTCCTTAAATTGAGTAGAACTAAAATCTAGAAACCAGTCTTGGTTTTCTCTACCATCCTTCTACAATCTACAATTGCCTTCTCTAATAAACCTTCTTTCTTCCAAAACACTCAGTAATTCACTCATTAATTCCATAAATATTAACTGAATACTTATGTATTGTCGGGCATTATGTTTGTTCTAATGATATAAAATATATAGCGATAGTTTGACTTGTGTCTTTATTACTGTAATCCCCTTTAGTTGCTTGAAAGAAAATTGTGATATAAATCTAAATATTGCATAACCCTTAACTTATTCTAAGTGTTCTCTAGGGTTCCATCAAAACTCCCTAAATATTACCCACTGTCTCCTATTTGGTCCTTCTGCCTGCATTCTTCAATTTTGCATCTACCAAACTATGTACTGCCTCAAACTTAAAATCTAACTCGAATTCTGATTACTCTAGGGAGTCTAAGTGTAGCAAAGTCAAGGATTAAAAGTATTCAGAAAAATATAATCCAATGTGCACTGCTGTGGGCACTATGTCTCAATACTGAGCGAGATACAAAATGAGCAAGACCAGGCCTTGTCCTCAGGACTTTATGATCTACAGGGGGGAAAAAGCATAAATTCATTGTGAATATAAAAACTATGACCTAAGGAAAATCAGAAAACATAGAATCCCATTCAGTTGAGAATTCTTAAAGGACCTGCTTCATGGTGGTGGCATGTGTGTTAGGTTGTAAAGAGTAAGCAGGCTTTCTATAGGCAGATATAATTGAGCATTGCAGATAGCTAGGCTAGAATGAGGAAAGAGCAGGATGAAAGGAGGGGACCCTCTTATTTAGAGTTTTAAATATATATAGAAGTAGTCACTTTCAATTTAAGCTCTTTTCTTTAAGCACAGCAAAACAGCAAAAATTACTCTACCTATTTCTAACTTCCTTGGCCTGGCAAAATTACATGTAGCAATAATAAAAGAAAGAATGTTTGAATTTTAAAAAGAATAAAGAAAATCAGCTTTATGTTTGTGGAGGGACTGTGGTAGGGTCCATGGTATTTCTAAAGCAGTTCACTATTGTGATGTAAGTCAAAGCTCCATGGGACCAGCTCCTTGGAGCAGTATTCCTTTGATCACTATAACATGCTGTCAGACACTAATGGGAGGCTCTTTTAATGGAAAATGTTCAGTGCAGGACCATGTGTTCAGGAGGCATCGCTTAAGAAGAGGGTTGAGTGAGGATACATTGACTCTAGAACCTGGACTGGAGGTGGAGTCTAAGAATGACCTACAGAACATCCTGAAGTAGACTATATAATTATGATTATTTGAAATTTTCTGTGGAGGGCCTCTATTGTCTCATTTATATTTTCAAAGGAGTACAAACCTCCAAAATTATGTCACTGCTCCAGTAAAAGCACAGAGGAGGTATAAAGTATCTGTTATCCCATTCCAAATATATAGACTGTTTTCTCCTCAGGAAGGCAAAAAGTGTCAATAGGCCAAGGAGAATGTTGTAACTTCCATAACCCAACATAAATATCATGATATGAACATCAGTCATAATAGGTTAAATGACTTAATACATGTAAAGCTCACAGGGCAGTGCCTAGCACATGGTCTAAGCTAGACAAATATTGACCATCATGTATATACATTCACTGGTGGTCTTCTGTCTCGTCATCATTTGCTTTTAACTCAGATCTGAACCTGAGATGCTCTGAGTTTCCCTGTAATTTTCTCTTCCTTTTTCACAACCACAAGTTGCAGCCTTCTCCTGAGCTAGAAGCATCTGGTATCCCATGTGTTTTAGTTTTTTCATTGCCAAAGCAAATACCATGCAATGGGTTAGCTTAAACAACAGGAATTTATTGTTTCATGGTTCTGAGGCTAGAATAATTCCAGATCAAGTTGTCATCAAGGTGATGCTTTCTTCTCAAAGACTAGCATTCTGGGTCTGGCTGACAGTGAACCTTGGTCCTTGGCTCCTCTATCACACGGCAATGTATATGGTGGTCTCTCCTGGCCTTTCCCTTATCTCCCTGTTCCATTGACTTTCAGCTTCTGGATTCTCTCTCTGTCTTCTCATGCTCTTTCTGTGGCCTTTCCTAAATTCTTCAGTAATAGGATTAAGAACCATCCCAACTCAGCTAGGTCACACCTAAACCAAAAGAACCTCATCAAAAGATCCCATTTACAAGAGTTCATACCCATAGGAATAGAACAGGTATAAGAACATGTTTTTCTGAGGTACAAAACTCCAAACCACAAACTATGTATACCAAATTGCCCAAAATTACTTAGGCACTTTTAACCCCAAGGATGATGCTTTAGTTTGCTAAAAGCTGCTGGGATCAATATATCAAAAAATGGTTTGGTTTTTGCAATGGAAATTTGTTAGGTTATAAACTTGCAGTTCTGAGGCTGTGAAAATATCCAGATCAAGCCTTCATCAGGAGATGCTTTTCTCCCTGGACCATTTGTTGGTGGTCTTGGATTCCTTTCATATGGCAGGGCACAATGGCAGCATCTTCCATTCTTTGTCTCTGACTTCTCCTCTGGTCCTCATTGCCTTCAGCTTTGGGCTGCTCCTTCTGTGGCTTATCTCTCTCCCAGGTTCATCAACTTCTGGAGACTTCACTCTGCTTCTGTGGCTTTTTTCTGTATCTGCAGCTTTTTATGCCTCCATTTATAAAGAACTCCAGTAAGATGATTAAGACCCACCTTGGGTCATGCAACCGAAACAAAGTCCCTTCACTGAGTAATTTAATCAAAAGTTCTCACAAACAATAGGTTTACACACACAGGAATGGATTAGCTCTAAGAGCATGATCTTCTGGGATCCACCCAGCTTCAACTGTCACATTCCACCCTCAGGATCCAGAAAGACATATTGTTTCATATGCAAATACATTCATTCCAATACAGTATTTCAAACGCCTTAAATCATCTCAGTAACAATGCCATGAACAAAATCTCATCAAAATCAGTTATAGGCCTGTAGTCTGTCCTAGGGCAAAATGTCCCTCTGGCTGTAGACATGTAAAACTTACAAAGCAAGTTATCTGCTTCCAATACTCAAAGAAGAGACAGTTACAGGATAAATGTTCCTATTGCCATAGGGAGAAATTGGAAGTAAAACAGGAGCCAAGCATTCCAAACAGATCTGAAACCTTCAGTGCATACTCTATTAGATTTCAAAGTCTGAGAGTCATCTATAGAACTATGGTTTCCTGTCCTAGGGGCTACCCTTTCCAAGGGCTTGCCTAGAGGCCATCTTCTCAGCTCCATCCTCATCAAGTATCTGGGTGGCCATTAAGCTCCAGGTCCCTCTCTCCTAGAACACTGAGGTATCAGCCACACTCTCTGCGGCAGAGGTTCAACACCCCTTAGCACAGTAGGGTGGAGGCCAAACTCTCCACAATCTCCTGGAAATTTGCCTTATCCTCACTGAAGCCTGGGGAGGCCACACTCTTCCTGAACAATGTGGAGGAAGAACCGCCCCCTCTAAGTGTGAAGACATTCTTTCCCTTTTCACAGACATAGGTGGGTCCTTTTCTTGGCTCAAGAAGATGTCCGAAATCCAGACTTCAGCTTCCACAGTTCTGCTTTTGAATTCATTTTTTCTTCAGTCTCTCCCTTTTCTGTCCCTTTTAGTCCAGGCTGGCAGTTGTCTCCTTTCTTTCAAAACTCACACAAAAAAAGCCTTGTTGGTTTTGCATGCAATTCACAAGGGTCCCAACCATCAGATAATAGAACTTTCCACAAATCCTTTCTGGATAACTGCATTTATAATCCTGACTTACACTGAAATAACTGGCTGGTTCCAAGTTCAGTTAAGTCCTCACATGAGGCACTGTTCTCTGGGGATCACTTTCCAGAAGCTCAGAATTTCCCCAACTATCAATTTTTGGTTTCTTTGTGCCCTCAGCTTATCCCTTTCCTCTCATTTTACTGTAAGATGCAAGGAGAAGCCATGTCACATATTCCACATTTAGTTTGGAAATCTCCTCAGGTAAATATCCAAGCTCATCATTTTCAAATTCTGCCTTCCTTCTAACATCAAGAGTCAATTTTGCCACATTCTCTGCACTTTAAAACAAAGATTACCTTCCTTCTAGTTTGCAATGACACATTCACCATTTCTGTCTAAGTTCTCATTGGAAGTATCTTTACCATCCTTATTTTTACCAACAGTCTCTTCAAAGCAATCTAGACATTTTCTATCAAGCATTTCTAGTTCATTTCTAGTTCAATCTTCCAGAATCTACCCCTTACCAACTTATAAAACCAACATTTTTGGTATTTGCATAGCTGCACACACACCACTCCTGGTACCAATTTTTGTTTTAGTTTGTAAAATTGCTGGGAGCAATTTATCAGAAATGGGTTGGCTTTTACAATGGGAATTTATTGGGTTAAAAGCTTACGGTTCTGAGGTCATGACAGTGTCTACATCAAGGATTCATCAGTCAATGATTTTCTCCCTGGAGGATCAGCTGCTGGTGGTCCTGGATTCCTCTCACATGACAGGGCACAACCGTGGTATCTGCTGGTCTCTGCCTTCTCATCCAGGCTCATTTTCTCCCTGAGCTGCAGATTTAGGCAATCAGGTTTCTGGCTCCCAGGGCCTTCTCTGTCAGCTTCTGGGTGCTTCTCTAGCTATGCAGCTTTTGTGTGTGTGTGTGTCTTCAGCTTTTTTTATACCTCCATTTATAAAGAACTTCAGAAAGAGGAGTAAGACTCATCCTGGGTCACACAATCTAATCAAAGGTCCTTAACCAAGTAATTTAATCAAAAAGTCCCACCTACAATAAGTTTACACGCATAGGAATGGATTAGCTGTGAGGACATGATTTCTGGGGTCCACCATGCTTCAAAGTGTTACAGACTTCTCCTTCACAGTCACTCTACAAGAAGTACCACAAGGTCCATGACACCGATTATACTGCTAAAGAAGAGGCCATCAAGCAAATTGCTGTGAACCTCTTTTCTTATAGCTTATTATTTCCCATGACCAATGTCAAGTGCATGTTTTGAAACCTAGGAGAGTAAATGCTACTTTTCTTTCTTGCTTTTCCTTCCTTGGTAAGAGATAAAATTGATACCATTTGATAAAAATTCTCTTAGCTACACCTTCAGAGGAATTTTGGACTTTAAGCACAGGTTACATGATTTTTATGGTTCCAAAATGTACAGTCATTTTTATTATTTTCTGTGGCATTTATTACACAATGAACACTTTTACTCTTTCCTTGAAATGTATTTACCATTTTCCACCTGCTGTTCTAGTTCAAGCGTGAACCATTGACAAAACAGCTTTTTTTTACTTTCTAAATAGAACTCTTTTCTTCTCTTAATTTTTATTCCTTTTATTTATATTTCCATAATTGCATAATGCTATATCTGAAACCTCATATCAGTCCCATTAATAATAATAACCATATCTATTTAATTTCATTTGAGAAGTACTGAATTTCTGTCACATCCTGGACACCAAAAAAACAAAGGAAAAAACACACACACACACACACAAGATGTCACTTTCCTATAAAAGAGAGGATATGAATATGAATAAGCACTTTTTCTCTTCTTAACTTTTTTTCATTAATGAGGAGACCATTACTATATCGTTTAACTAATCTGTGTCCATCTGTTCATCTTTCTGAACACTAGAGGAAAGAGGAACAATTGGAATTAGATGAGATAAAAGTGCCCGGTCAGAACTTTTGAGGAATAAATCTTCCACAACTTGTTGAGCTGCCTTTTTCCATTATTTTTTTTAATTTGAAATAAAGTTATTTAAAATAAAAGAAAGAGGATATAAAGAGATGGATCATGCAAACAGCAATAAGGGGAAACTGGAGAGGATATACTGATATCAGACAAAATAGGTTTAAAAAAATTTTGGTATTAAAATAGCAACTGAAGAAGAAGGACATTTTATAATGATAAAAGATCAATCCATCAAGAAGATATAGCAATTATAAATGTATATGCACTTAATCACAGAGCACCAAAATACATAAAATATAAACATACAGAAATAAAGGGAACATAGGCAATTTAAGAATAATAGTTGGATAATTCAATGACCTACTTTCAATAATGAATAGAACATATAGACAGAAAATCAGCAAGGAACTAGAAGCTATGAACATTATAAACCAAATAGACCTAACCAACATCTATATAGTACTCAACCCGAAAATAGAATATGCATTCTTCTCCAGTACACAAGGAGCATTCTTAAGGATATAACATATGCTAGGCTATAAAACAAACCTAAATAAATTGAAAAGGAGAGAAATAATATGAAGTATGTTCTCCAAAAACAATGAAATACAATTGGGAATCAAGATCAGGAAAAAAACATTGTGAAATTCGTAGATATGTGGAAATTAAGTAACACTCCCCTAAATAACTAATGGGTAAAAGAATAAATCAAGAGAAAAATTTGAAACTACTTTGAAATGAGTGAAAATGATGACACAATACACCAAAACTTATGGAATGAAGCTACAGCTGTACCTTGAATGAAATTTATAGTTGTAAATGCATATTTTCAGAAGGAAGAAAGCTCTCAAATGAATAACCTAACTGTAGCAGTTTAAAAATATTTATGAATTCCAAAAAATAAGGATTATGTTTGTAAACTGGTCTGCTCCTCTGGGTGTGATCTCCTTTTTTGTACTAGATTCACCTGAGATGTCTTTGATTAAATTACCTGTTAAGATTAGAATTTTGATTTAATCAAGTCAGTAGGGTGTGACTCAGGGTTGAGTCCCTGCCCCCTTGGTGGCCTGATATAAACAAACACTCATTGAAGAAGAGAAGAGAGAGAGCCCCATAGACACAGAAGAGAAGAGAACTTTGTCATTTCAGTCCTGCCATGTGACAGAAAGGAGAAGGCTCAAACAGCTAAAGAGAGAAGACAGACAAGTCCTATGCTATCCTACAGCTGAGATCAGAAGAAGCTGGGCCCATGGAGCCTTAAGAGGAAGAAGAAAGGAAAGACCAGGCAGACATCATCTGCCATCTTGCTTCAACACATGGCAAAAGACTTTGGTGAGAAAGGAGCCTTGAGTTGGACTCTTTAGGGCCATGTAAGCTTTTATCCCAAATAAATATCCTTTATAAAAGCCAACAGATTTCTGGTACTTTGCATCAGCACCCCTTTGGCTGACTAATACACTAACCTTCCACCTTAATTCAGTGGATAAAGAAGAGCACACAGATGGAAGAAAATAATAAGGATTAAAACAGAAATTAATGAAATAGATAACTGAAAAAAAATGAAGAAAATCAATGAATTGAAATTGACAAACCTTTAATTTTTGAACAATTTAGATTTAAATTCATAGACTGACCAAGGCAAAAAAAAGAAAGAAGACTAAAATTACTAGAAAAAGAAATAAAAGAGGGAATATTACTGTTGACCCCACAGAAACAAAAAGGATTATAAAGGAATGCTATGAACAACTGGTCACTAAAACATTAGATAACTTAGATGGAATGAACAAATTTCATCTAAAAAAAGCCACAAACTACCAAAACTGACTCAGGAAGGAATAGAAAACATGAATAGACCTATCACAAGTGAAAAGATTGAACTGGTTATTTAAAAAAAAAAAAACTGCCAAAAAGAAAGCCCCAAGCCCAGATTGCCTGACAGCCAGAATGAGATGGGACACTTTCAAATTCATTCTATAATGCCTGTATTATCGTGATATGAAAAACAGACAAAAACATCACAAGAAAACTACAGGCTAATATCACTTATGAATATAGATGCAAAAATCCTCAGCAAAACACTAACAAAACAATCCAGCAAGATATAAAAAGAATTATACAACACTACCAAGTGGGATTTATCAAAGGAATGAAAGATTGGTTCAATACCCAAAAATCAATAGAATAATAAATAGAATAAAAAACAAGAATCATTTGATCATTTCAATTGATTCAGGAAAAGCATTTGATTCAATCCAATAGACTCTCACAATAAAAACATTCAAAAAACTAGGAATAGAAAAAACTTCAATCTCATAAAAAGCATCTACAAAAACTCATAAATAACATCATTCTTAATAGAAAGACTAGATGGTTTCACTCTACCATCATGAACAAGATAAGGATTCTCACTCTCAAAACATTCAACATTATACTAGAGGTTTCAGCCAAGGCAATTGGGAAAGAAAAAGAAATAAAAGACACTCAGATTAGAAAGGAAGAAGTAAATATAATTCTGTTCACATATGACATGATCATTATATAGAAAATCCTATGGAATCCACTAAAAAAACTGTTTTAACTAGTAAACAAGTTCAGCAAGGTCTCAGGACAGAAGATCAATTTATAAAAAACAACTGTATTTCTGCACATTTGTAATGAACTCTTCAAAAATGAAATTAAGGTAACAATTCCACTTACAATGCCATCAAAAAAAGTATAAAATACTTAGCAAGAAATGTAAGAAAAACAGTGCAAAACTTATACTCTGAAAACTACAAAACTTTGTTAATAGGAATAAAAGAAGATCTGAATAATTGGGAAAAAAACACTCCATGTTCATGGATTGGAAGTTTTAACATTGTTAAGAAGGCTTAATTACCCAAATGATCTACATATTCAACACAATCTCCATAAAATTCCCACCTGACATATTTTTAGAAATTGACAAGATGATCTAAAATTCATATGGAATTGCAGGAGACCAAGAATAGCTAAATCTTGAAACAGAAGAAATAGTAGGAGGACTCATAATTTCCAATTTCAAAACCTACTACAAAGTAATGGTGATCAAGGTAGTGTGGTGCTGGCACAAAGATAGACATATAGACCAATGGAATAGAATTGAGAACCCAGAAATAAGTCTATACATCCATGGCCTATTGATGTGTTCGCAAAGGTGCCAGACCATTCAAAATAGAAATAACAGTCTTTTCAAAAACTGGCTGTGGTACAATTGAATAACCACATGCAAAAGAATGAAGTCTGACCCTTATCTCACACCAATTCCAAAAATTAACTTAAGGAGAATCAAAGACCTAAATGTAAGAGCTAAAACTGTAAAACTCATAAAAGGAAACAGGGATAAGTCTTTATGATCTTGTATTTGTCAAAGGATTCTTATACATGACACCAAAAGCATATGCAACAGAAGAAAAGAATAAATTAGATTTTATCAAATTAAAAATATTTTTGATTCAAAGAACACTATCAAGCAATGAAAAGACAATGCATGGAATGGGAGAAAATATTTGGAAATCATATACTTAATAAAGGACTTTTATCCAGAACATATAAAGCACTCTTACAACTCAACACAAAAAGACATAATAACACAATTTTAAAATTGGGAAAGGATCTGAATAGACATTTCTCCAAATTAGATATACAAATAGCCAATAATCACATGAGAACATGGTTGACATCAGGGAAACTCAAATTAAAACCACAGTGAGATACCACTTCACATGTACTAGGATGTCTATAATCAAAAAGTCAGATAACAACAAGTGGTGACAAAAATGTAGAGAAATTGGACCCATCATAAACTTCAGATGGGATATAAAATGGTGCAGCCTTTTTGGAAAACAGCTTGGAAGTTAATTAAATGACAAAACGTAGAGTTATCTATGACCTAGCAATTCCACTACTAGGTTTATACCCAAGAGAAATGAAAACACACGTCCAGGTAAAAACTTGTGTACAAATGTTTATAGAAGCATTATTCATAATAGTGAAAAGGTGGAAGCAACTCAAATACCCATCAACCAACTAATGGAAAAACAAAATGCAGTATATCCATATAATCAAATATTATTTGGCTATAAAAAGGAATTAGGTGCAGAATTTCTATTTAGGTTGATTGTAAAGGTTTGTAAATGGATGATGGTGATGGTAGCACATTATTACAAGTGCAATCAACTGCACTGAATTATATAGGTTAATGTAGTTAAAAGGGGAAACTTCATGTCATATATGTTACTAGAATAAAAATTAAATGATAAAACCTAGGACTGTATAACACAGTGAACCTTATTGTAGATGATGGCCTATAGTTAATAGTACAACAATTTACTTTCATGGATTATAACAAATGTTCAACACTAATACAAGGTGTTAATAATAGGGTGGTGTATTAGTCAGCCAAAGGGGTGCTGATGCAAAGTACCAGAAATCTGTTGGCATTTATAAAGGGTATTTATTTGGGATAGAATCTTACAGTTACCACGCCATTAAAGCGTAAGTTACTTCCCTCACCGAAGTTTGTTGCAAGCAAGATGGCTGCCAACATCTGCAAGGTTCAGGCTTCCTGGGTTCCCCTCTTCCCGGGGCTTGCTTCTCTCTCGGCTCAGCAGCTCTGCTCTCTCCACAAGGCAAGCGGTAGACTATCACTCAAATAGCTCGTCTCTCTTCCTGAGGCCTCTGCCTCTAACGGAGCCTTCTCTCCTTCCTCACATATCTGCTTCTCTGTGTGTTTACCTCCCAGCACTCCAATATCAAAACTCCAGCCTCCCTTCTCTGTAGTGTGGTTTCTCTGTGAGTCCCCACCCACCCTACTGAGGTGGCCCAAGCAGAGCCTTAATCATTTTTAATCTAGGAAAAGTGAAACCTCTGAATCCAATATAATCTGATATGCCCAAAGGAACAAACCAGTTTACAAACATAATCCAATATCTATTTTTGGAATTCATTAATAATGCCAAGCTGCTCCAGGTGGTATATGGGGAAAATATGCCGAATATAAACTATGAATAATAGTTAATAATACATACTATTTTAATAATCTTTCATCAATTGGAGCAAAGGTAACCATTGTTAAAAATATAGTACAATTACAAAAGACTGTGCTATCATCAGATGTAATAAGAGTTCCACATCAATGCAAGGTGTTGGTGGTGGGGCAGTGTTTGGGAATCCTATATTTTATGCATGTTTGTTCTGTAAACTCATAACTTCTCTAAGAAAAACATTTTTTTTAAAAAAGGAATAAAGATGGATATATACTACTATATGGATGGACCTTGAAAACATAATGCTAAGTGAAAAAAGCCAGTCACAAAACACCACATATTATATGATTCCATTCATGTACAATGTTCAGAATAGTGAAATCCATACAGACAGAAAGTAAACAGGTGGCTGCTTAGGAATTGGGAGGCAATAGGGCATTTAAGAGTGATATCTAAAGAGGACTCTTGTTGAAATGATGAAAATGTTCTAAAATTGATTGTGGTGATGGTTGCATTTATCTTTTTTTTATGATAAATTTTTATTTTATTTTATTTTTTAAAAGATACTTAGATTACATAAATGTTACACAAAAATTATACGGATTCCCATATGCCTCACCTCCCACACCGCTCACAACCTCCAACATAAACATCCTTCATTTGTGTGACACATCACCTGCAATGGATATACACATCCTGGGGCTTTGCCATTAAGCATGGACCATAGTTCACACTCTCTCCCACACAGTTCTGCATGTTATATGATGATATAAAATGGCCTATATCTGTTCTTGCAATGTCACTCAGGACAATTCCCAAGTCCCAGAAAAGTCCTTGTATTACAACCGCTTTTCCCTCTCCCTGCCCCCAGAGTGTCCAGTGGCCACTGGCTCCACATTAATGTTGTAATTTCTTCCATTGCTTGAATCACAATATGTCTATAGTAGAATACCAGTAAGTCCACTCCAGTCCATAGCTCTTCCCCCAATCCTGAGGAGTCTGGGATGGTGATGTCCACTCCACCTCCAATTGAGAGGGGGCTTATATCCATGGATAAGATGGATGGGATTATCCTGCCTGGAGCTGCAGACTCTCTCCATTCCCTGGGATGGCCATTGTCCATCATCATCTCCCCACCAGGTGTCCTGGGTGAGTCCATTGAGCTGTAGTAGGACTTGCAGCTCCACCAAAATTCTGGGCCTAGCTGATATGTGGACAGCCCAAAGACTCCAGTCTCTGGATGAGTAGCTACAAACTCCAGCACCACGTATAGGTTTGAATAGAAGGGATAGATGAACCATGAGCAGGGAAGACATATTTGAGTCCAACTCTGTCACTCTCAGGAGCACAAATTCCAAAGTAGGGCCCACTGGCAAGGCACTAAACTCTGGAGCTATGTGCCCTGACATAGGATCTGGGTGTCTCCAGGGCCCTCAGGAGCCCCTCTATTTGGGGTGATATCTACTTTGGACATCTATGAGGTCCTACTGAGATGTGCGTAAGCGTTACCTCTGGGATGACCTCCCAACTCACTTTGAAGTGTCTTAGCCATATGAACTCATTTGTCTTTATGTTTTCCCCCTTTTATTCAAGGTCTTTTTCCAGTCGTATTGCCAGTTGGCACATGGAAGTAATCCCTTGGTGCCATGGAGCTTCATCCCTGGGAGTCATATCCCACGCTGGGAGGAAGGTAATGCATTCATATGCTGAGCTTGGCTTAGAGAAAGGCCACATTTGATCAACAAGGAGGGTCTCAGGAGGCAGCCCTTAGGCACCCCATAACAATAGGCTAAGTTTCAATTTCAAGAGCAAAGACTCGTAAGGCTAGTCATCAATAACAAGGGCCCCTAATAGGAAAATAAAATAATAATGATAAGTTTAAATGTAAGAGATAAAATACATGAAAACTTAAAAAAATTTTAAATTAAAAGATTGGGATATTTAAAAAATGAAAAATATTTTTTGACATTTTGCCTTTTATCACTGCAATATCTGGTGTCCAGTCTGTACTGTGGCACCTTCCCTCTCCCATTCCCCAGTGTCTCACTATTTTTCATTTTGTTTTCAAAGAAGTTTAAGTTCACAGCAAAGTCACACACAGAATACAAGAGACTCTCATATACCCAACTTCCTCCCCCTTTCATCACCCCATATTAAAACCTTTTTGTATGTGGATGGTAGCATTATTACTGATATACAAATAGTGAAACATAGCTACTAAACATTGTCAATAGTTTACACTATGGTTTACATTTTAGACCATACACTTTTATAAATTTTGATGATATTTACCATGTCCTGTTTCCATCACAGTAAGGTAATGAAGAACATTTCCATTGACCACTAAATGCCTCCTGTTCAGTCTATCCTGTTCCTCCCTCCCCATCCCCCTGGGGCCCATGGCAACCCCCTGGCTTGACTCGTTGCATGAAAAGATTCATAGTTACATGCAACAAGAGATCTTGACACACTGGCTTGTCCTCCCCTATTAGGAACCGCCCTTGCTCTTGAGAGACCCCGACTGTCTATTTCTGAACGAATCAGTCCTCCCAAAGATGAGAGTCCAACTCCTTTCCGCTCATTATGTGGGTCTCCATCCACTGATATAACACATTATGACAGGATGAACACTCACACACTCCCTAGAAGCCTGCTCCAGCTGCGCCGGTGTCCCGAACCCCCCCCCCCCAACCAACATCCTAAACCAGTGACACTTCCTTGTCATAGTGTCATAAGAGCATTCCCACCTCTGTACTTTCAACCTCATACCCACAAATCCCAAGTTTTCACCTGGTCCCTCTCCCATCCCCCCCCCCCGTATGCTGGGAATTCTAACCCATCCTTCCCAATCTACCCACCTGTCAACGCTGCACCACCAAACCCAAGAACATCACTCCCACCTGTCCTATTCCTTCAATACACAACTACCCTCTATCACTTTACCATAGATTATGTCCGTATGGGTGATGGCTCACAACTTTCTCTTCTTGTTCTCTTTCTTGTGAACCTATGTTTCAGACAATAGTGCTATGATACTGCTCAGTTTCCTTAATTCATATCAGTGAGGTCATGTACTGTTCATTCTTCAATGCCTGGTTAGCTTCACTCAACATAGGTCCTCAAGATTCAGCCATATAATCCCGTGTGTTAGCACTTTATTCCTTCTTACAGCAGAGTAATATTCCATTGTATATCTGTACCACATTTTGTTTAGCCATTCATCTGTTGATGGGCACCTGCGTTGATTCCAACTTTTGGCAATAGTGAACAATGCCACTATGAACATTGATGTGCATATATCTGTTCGTGTCTTTGCTTTCAGTTCTTCTGGGTATATACCCAGCAGGGGAATTGCTGTATCATACGGAAGAGCTATAGTTAGTTTTTTGAGGAACTGCCATACTATCCTCCACAGTGGCTGTACCATTCCACAATCCCACCACCAGTGGATGAGGGTTCCCATTCCTCCACATCCTCTCCAACACTTATAGTCTGCTGTTTTTTTAATAGCCACCATTATAATGGGTGTAAGATGATATCTCATTGTAGTTTTGATTTCCATTTCCCTAATAGCTAGCAATGTCGAACATTTTTTCATGTGCTTTTTAGCCATTTGTATTTCTTCCTTGGAGAAGTGTCTTTTCAGTTCACTTGCCCATTTTTTAAACGGGTTGTTTGTCTTTTTATTTTTGAGGTTTAGGATTTCTTTATATATGCAGAATATTAGGCTCCTATCAGGTATATGGTTGCCAAATATTTTAACCCATTGGGTAGGCTGCCTTTTTATTTTCTTGATAACTTCCTTTGAGGTGCAAAATTTTTTATTTTGAGGAGGTCCCATTTATCTATTTTTTCTTTTGCTACTCATGCTTTGGGGACCTATTATAAGGTCCTGTAGATGCTTCCCTACATTATATTCCAAGGTCTTTATGGTCTTGGTTCTTATATTTAGATCTTTGATCCATCTTGAGTTGATTTTTGTATAAGGTGTGAGATGGTGTTCCTATCTCATTCTTTTGGATATGGATATCCAGTTCTCTAAGCACCACTTGTTGAAGAGGCCATTCTCTCCCAACTGAGTGGGCTTGGTGGCCTTGTCAAGTATCAGATGACTGTATATGCTAGGATCTATATCAGAACTCTCAATTTGTTTCCATTGGTTAGTATGTCTATCCTTGTGCCAATACCATGCAGTTTTGACCACTCTAGCTTTGTAGTATGGTTTAAAGTCAGGCAGTGTGATACCTACAACTTCATTTTTCTTTTTCAATACGTCTGTGGCAATTTGGGGCCTCTTACCCTTCCAAATAAATTTTGTAGTTAGTTTTTCAAATTCATTAAAAAATACAGTGTTGATTTTTATTGGGATTGCATTAAATCTGTAGATCAGTTTGGGTAAGATCTGTAGATCAGTTTGGGTAAGATAGACATCTTGTTGATATTTAGTCTTCCAATCCATGAACAGGGAATATTCTTCCATTTATTTAAGTCTTCTTTGATTTCCTTTAACAGTGTTGTGTAGTTTTCTGTACATAAGTCCTTTACATTTTTAGTTAAATTTATTCCTGGGTATTTGATTCTTTTAGTTACTATTGTAAATGGTATTTTTTCTTGATTTCCTCCTCAGATTGCTCATTATTGGTGTACAGAAATGCTACTGATTTTTGAGCATTGATCTTATAGTGTGTGAATTTACTGAACTCCTTTATTAATTCTAGAAGCTTTATGGTAGGTTTCTCAGGGATTTCTATGTATAGGATTATGTCATCTGCAAATAATGAAATTTTTACTTCTTCTTTTCCAACTTGGATGGCTTTTATATCCTTTTCTTGCCCCAGTGCTCGACCAAGTACTTCTAAGACAATGTTAAATAGGAGTTGTGATAGTGGGCATCTTTGTCTCATTCTCTATCTCAAAGAGAAGGCTTTTAGGATTTCACCATTGAAGATGATGTTAGCTTTGGGTTTTTCATAAATACCCTTTATCATGTTCAGAAAGTTTCCTTCTATTTCTATCTTTTGCACTGTTTTTATCAGGAAAAAAGTGCTGTATTTTGTCGAATGCTTTTTCCTGCATCTAAGGAGATGATCATGTGATTTTTTTTCTTTCAATCTGTTTATGTGGTGTATTACATTGATTGATTTTCTTATGTTGAACCATCCTTGCATACCTGAGATGAAACCCACTTGGTCATGGTGTATAATTCTTTTAATATGTTGTTGAATGTGATTAGCAAGTATTTTCTTGAGGATTTTAACATCTAGGTTCATTAGAGAGATTGGTCTGTAATTTTCCTTTCTTGTGGCATCTTTGTTTGGCTTTGGTATTAGGATAATTTTGGCATCACAGAATGAGTTAGACAATGTTCCTTCTACTTCTATTTTTTGGAAGAGCTTAAGCAGGATTGGTGTTAGCTCTTTCCAGAATGTTTGGTAGAATTCACCCATGAAGCCATCTGGTCCTGAGTCCTTCTTAGTTGGGAGGTTTTTGATGATGGAGTCTATCTCCTTACTTGTAATTGGACTGTTGAGTTCATCAATTTCTTCTTTTGTCAATGTAGGCTGCTTGTGAGTTTTTAGGAATTTGTCCATTTCCTCTAAACTATCATTCTTGTTGGCATATAATTTTTCAAAGTATCCTCTTATGATACTCTTTATTTCTGTAGGGTCAGTAGTGATATCCCCTTCCTCATTCCTTATTTTGTGTATTTGCATCTGCTCTCTCTTTTTCTTTGTTAGTCTGGCTAAGGGTTTGTCAATTTTATTGATCTTCTCGAAGAACTAACTTTTGGTTTTGTTTATTTTTTCTAGTGCTTTCTTATTTTCTATTTCATTTAGTTCTGCTCTGATCTTTGTTATTTCCTTCTTTCTACTTCCTTTGGGGTTAGTTTGTTGTTTTTCCAATTCCTCCAGGTGTGCAGTTAGGTATTCAATTTTAGCTCTTTCTTCTTTTTTAATATATGCATTTATGGCTATGAATTTCCCTCTCAGTACAGCTTTGGCTGCATCCCATAGGCTTTGATATGTTGTTTGTCATTTTCATTCATTTCAAGGTAGTTACTGATTTCTTTTGAGATTTTCTCCTTGACCCACTTTTGTGTAAGAGTGTGTTGTTTAACTTCCGTATCTTTGTGCCTAATCTGGTTCTCTGGCCCTTAGTGATTTCCAATTTCATTCCATTGTGGTCAGAGAAATTATTCTATATAATCTCAATCTTTCTGAATTCATTGAGAGTTGTTCTGTGCCCTAGCATTTGGTCTGTCTTGGAGTATGATCCATGTGCACGCGAGAAAAATGTATACCCCACTGTATTTGGATGTAGCGTTCTGTATATGTCTATTAGGTCTAGGTCCTCTAATGTATTATTCAGAGTCTTTGTTTCTTTGTTCATTCTCTGTCTAGATGTTGTGTCTAATGGTGATAATGGTGTATTAAAGTCCCCCACTATAATTGTAGATGCATTTATGTCTCCACTTAGTTTTGCCGGTGTTTGCCTCATGTATTTTGAGATGCCCTGATTTGGTACATAAATGTTTATGATTGTTCTTTCTTCTTGAAAGACTACACCTTTTAATAATTATAGTGTCCATCTTTTTCTCTTACAATAGTTTTGCATTTAAAGTCTATTTTGTCTGATATTAGGATAGCTACTCCTGCCCTTTTTCAGTTATTGTTTACTTGTAAAATTGTTTTCCAGCCATTCACTTGCAGCCTCCTTGAATCCCTGGGTCTAAGGTGGGATTCTTATAGACAACATATAGATGGGTCATATTTCCTTATCCATTCTGCCAATCTGTGTCTCTTGACTGATGCGTTTAATCTATTAACATTTAGTGTTATTACTCTCAAGGAATTTCTTACATCAGCCATATTTTCTTTGGGTTTATGTCTTTAGTTGTTCTTTCACTCTCCTCCAACTCTCTCTCTCTTTCTTGTTTTTTCTTTTCAACCTGTAGAACTTACTTCAGTATTTCTTGAAGTGCAAGTTTCTTATTGGCATACTCTCTTAATTTCTGTTTATCTGTGAACATTTTGAACTCTGCATTATTTTTTAATGCCAGCTTTGCTGGATAGAGAATTCGTGGCTGGAAGTTTTTTTCTTTTAGTACCTTGACTATGTCATATCACTGTCTTCTTGCCTCCATGGTTTCAGATGAGAAATCAGTACTTAATCTTATTGTGCTTCCCTTGTATGTGTTGGTTCTCTTTTCTCTTGCTGCCTTCATTATTTTCTCTTTGTCTTGAGCATTGGACATTTTGACAAGTATATATCTTGGAGTAGGCCTCTTGGGATTTATACTGTTTGGGGTGCTCTGTGCTTTCTGCACATGTACATCCATCTCCCTCAATAGGGCTGGAAAGTTTTCAGCCATTATTTCCTTCAACACTCCTTCTGTTCCCTTTCCCTTCTCTTCTCCCTCTGAGATGCCTATAATGCGTATGTTTGTGCATTTTGTGTTGTCAGTTAAATCCCTAAGTCCCTGCTGGATTTTTTCTATCTTTTTATCTATCTGTTCTACTATCTGTCTGATTTCAGATGTACTGTCTTCCACATCACTAATTCTTCCTTCTGCCTGTTCAAATCTGCTGTTATGTGATTCCAGCAGCATCTTTTTGATTTCTTGGGTTGTGCCATTCATCACCATCATATCCATTACCTTTTTATGTATGTTTACAATTTCTTCAATATGTTCTCCCAGTGCCTTCTTAATATCCTTAATCTCTTCCTGGATCACTTCATTAAGTTGGTCCATGATATTTGTTTGCACAGCTTTGATTAGTTGTTCGATGTTCTGCATCTCTTCCTGGTTTTTAGTTTGTTCTTTGAACTTGTCCATGTCTTCCTGTTTCTCAGTATGGTTTGTAATTTTTTGTTGCCCTCTTGTCAACATTTTATCTTGATGGGTTTATTCAGTTGATTAGCGTCTCTCTCTGCTCTAGATTTAATTTAGCCAGTGTTTCTGTGTGTGTGTTAAGTTTTCTCTTTGACACTTTGTTCGTCTTGTTCTATTTCTCTGCTGTTTTCTATGTTCTTTTGAAGGAAAAAGATTTGGGCCAGAAGAATCAAAAGAGGTAAGAAAGGAAAAAGGATAATAGTAATAATAATAGAAGTTAGAAGAGGGGCCATATAAGAATTAGTAAAATGAATATTTAACTCATGTGGACAATGTAGAGTAATAGGAGGAAAAAAGTGGAATATCTACAATGGAAAGGGAAACCAACTAGAGAAAAATATATAGAATGATTTAAAAGGCCAGAATGATGAGGAGAGAGAGAGAGTAAAGAAAAGGCTGAAAGGAAAATGTTAATAATAATAAAAAAAAAAAAGAAAATAGAATAGACAAGATAGAAATTGAAACCAGTAAGTTGAGGACTAATGAAAAAAGGTGGAATGTAAGAACCACAACAGAAAGCAGAAGACAGAAAGATGAACGAAGGAAAAGAGATAGTGTTGGTAGATAATATCAATATAAACAGAAAATGGGAAACCAAGGAAGAAGAAGCATAGCAATGAAGAAACAAGCTAGCAGCACCTAATTTTTTTTTTAAAAGCTGGGGAAGGAAAGAGGAAAGAAAAGCAAGGAACAAACAAACAAAAAATCCAAACAAACACACAAGCAAGCAGTCAAACAAAGCTAAGTAAGAACCACGTTCTCTCTTGGACCCTTTTGGAGACTCTCAGTCTGCAGGCTTCTCTCTGCAGGATTTGAGGCAGATTTTAGCAAGTAAACTAAGTTTAAAAAAAATTTTTAAGTAACCTTTTTTTTTTTTTTTTTTTTTGAGAAATAAGGGACACAAAAGAGGTTAGTACAACAATAATGTCTATGTTTTCCCTGTCCTACATTATCAGCTGGATGTTAGATATCCCGGTGAATCACTACTCTTAGAGGAGCCAGGAAGAGAACTGGGGACCTCATATACTCAAGACAGAAATTCCTCCACTGAGCTAACTTACTAATTGGGTCAGTTAGCTCTTCAGAAAGCTATTCAGTCACTTTCCCCTGCGAAGGTTTTACTCTCCTGTGGCAGCAGGATTCAGCAAGCTTTATGAGCAGATCCCCCTTCCCCTCCCCTGGTCAGGTTGAGTTCCCTTTTGAAATTCAAATGGGACCTTGATGACTGAGTTCACCTCACTGAAATGGTTTTCAAGCCTCTTCTATACCACACCCCCTCCCAGGGGACCCTAAATAGGCTTGTGGAAACTTTTTTTTTTTTTTTACCAGGAGGTCCCGGGGATCGAACCCGGGTCCCTCCATATGGGAGACGGACGCCCAACCAGTTGAGCCACATCCGACCCCCTTGTGGAAACTTATTAAACACTTCCCACTGCCTGACTCCCTTAGGGGAGCTGAAACTCTGATAGTCCTCAGGGCAGAACTATAAAATTGGCTGAATCTGCCCTCTCTCAAGCCAAGTCTCCATATCCCAGGGCAGCTAGGTAAATCAGGCTTCCTCAGCAGATTCGCCTCTCCCCTCAGCCTGCTGCCACTTCAAGCTGGCTGGTGTGCTCCCCAAAGCTCTAAGGGGTCCAGGCAACCAAACCCACAGAAAGGAAACCCCTCTCCACCCTTTGCCAGAATCTTCCCACTCTCGGAGAATGCTCCCTCTCAAAGGAGCTGCCGGCAGGAGTTGGGGCTCACCCTAGCCCTTTGCCCTGATGGTGGGGCTTAGCCATCCATGGCCATGATTTCCAGCTCAGGAAAAACTCACAGTTTTATCTTGAGCAATCTATCTCCCTGTCCAGCTCCCTCCAGATCGATGTCCCAAAGGCTCTCATACCGTGGTTCCCAGCTCACTTGGGCAGTATCCTACCCCCAACCAGCTGTCTTTTGTGAGAGAGATGGTAAGTGCCCACTTAAACCGACACCCTCTTGCCTCTTCTCTGCATTTATCTTTGAATACATTAAATCCAATTGAATTTTATACTTTAAATAGGTGAATTTTATGATATGGGACTTATCTCAATAAAACTGCAAAAAAAAAAAAAAAAAGGGTCATTACCACTTCTGGGAGGATGGAGTAGACATGTTTTCTGCATGCTAAGTACAACTGAAATCTCTAAACATTATACATTAAACAAACATGAGAAGACTCTTAAAGGTAGAGAGAAGAAGGCAGTTCAGCTAGGGACTTGATGACCAAAAAAATGACACTGTGGCAAGTTCCCTGGGTTTCTTTTTGCTTTTTATATCCTAGACTTGGAGCTTAAGAAGCTAGAAACCCAGAATCATCAACAGGCTCATACAGAAAAACTCCCCAATGTACCTGGTACCTCTAGCGAGATGATGAGGCAAAGGGAAGCCTAGAACGACAGAAAAGTTTTAGACTACCGTCACTCTACTCTAACCAAATACCAAAGAAAATCTGTGGCCACATTCCCATCATGCCAGAAAAGACTGAGAGGAGAGTCTAGATTTCTACCCTCCTCAGGAGAGTAACAGGTGCTCCAAAACAACCACAAAGGTGGTGTCAGAAAAATTTGAGTAGAGATACGTAACAAGGAAGCCCACACAGGTGTCAGTGGAGACTATTTGGGGAACCTGAAATTCTACTTGCACCTGGCAGCAATAAATGGCATCCCTATTTCCCCTGCTGGAATGATGTCAAAGAAAGTCAAATAAACAAAAGGTTTGAATAATATGAAGAATATCATAGCATAACACAAAATTGTCTAGGTTTCAACTGAAAACCACTTCACATTCCAAGAACAAGGACCATCTCAAAGTTAACAGAAAGGATCCTTAATAGATGCCCAGACAGCAATGACAGAAGTATTAGAATTATCTGAAAAATATTTTAAAGCAGCCAGAATAAAAATGCTTCACAAGCATCATGTTGCTTCAACCGACATGCTTGAAACAAGTGAAATGTAAAGTTTCATTTTAAAAATTAGAAATGTTCAGCAAATAAACATAGAAAGAAGCACCAATGGAAATTTCATAATAGGAAGACACGGTAACCAAAGCTAGGCAGATGGACTCTACTCCAGAATGGAGGGGATAGAAGAAAGAATCATTGAAGTGGAAGTTAGAAAAATAGAAATTATATAATTTTAACAACAGAAAGAAAATAAACTGAAAAAAAAATGAACAGAATTGCAGAGACATGTGGGACTATAACAGGAGATCTAACATTTATGTCATCATAACATTTTCTCCTGGAATGAGAAAAGAATGAGGGTATGGCTGAAAAAATACCCAAATAAATAATGGCTGACAATACCAGATAGAGCAGGTGACTTCAGCCAGCCAGCTTCTCTTGGGGAATTCATTGAAACCCTCATCGGAGTTCCCAATTGTGACCTGCCTTACAGAATTTGGACTTGCCAATCCCCATGGTCACATGAGCCAATTTTTACAATAAATCTCATAATATTTATATAATATATATACATTTTATATATATATATATATCTTGTTGGTTCTGTTTTGCTGGAAAACACTGATTCATAAATTGTATGATTCCATTTATATAACATTAAAATGAAAAAATTATAGAAATGGAGAACAAATTAGTAGTAACCAGAGAGGATGGAATGGGGAGTGTAGTATAAAAGGGCAACATGAGGAATCCTTGTGGTGATCTCTGTATCTTCTCTATATTGATATCAATACAATCTCCTGGTTGTGATATTTAACTATAGTTTTGTAAGATGTTAACATTTGGGGGAAACAGATAAAAAATACATGGGACCTCTCCATATTATTTCTTATAACTGCATGTGAAACTAAAATAATCTCAAATTAAAAAGCTTAATTTTTTAAAAAGGCAAAGGGTGGTGGATAGAAACCGAATATTCCAAACATAGGAAGCAGTTTATGAAAAGGCCCTGGCGGGAGGAAATATTTCATAACTATTGAATCAAAGAAGGCCAGTGTAGCTGCAGTGCAAGCAAGGATTGTGTACGTGGGCTGACAGGCATGTAGGGGACAAGTATAAGCTCAGTATGGAGTTGTAGTCTATGGTGCAGAGCCATGGGAGCTGATCCTGGACGTGTCATTGCAGTGTTCAGCAGGGAAATGGCTTAATTAGATTTGCAGTTTGAACAAAAAAATCATCATAACTGCATTGTGGAAAACAGATTAGAGAGCCAAAAGTGGATGTCTCCCCAATATGCTTACAGATATTCTGGCACTAGAAGAGAGGCTGCCTAGAGAATCATATGATTGTGTAATCAATTTCCTTAAGCTAAAGTCTCATCTGATGTACCTATGGGAAAATTCCTGTTGAGTTGAAAAGGATAAAACATCTGAAAATGGGTTTGATGTATTGACTATTTTAATTTACCCAACCAAGTAGGCATGATCAAAAGCAGCCTGAGCATTCTTTCTGACCTCTGCCGAAAGAAAGGAAGGCCTTGCTTCAACTTCTAAAATAAATCATCTCACAGAGGCATTATAAATACTGGTGGTAACATATTTCTCTTTAGTGGTTTCTAGGGATTTAATGTGTTCAGACACATTAAAAAGAGTTGTTCATGAAAACTAATAGAACATTAAAAATGATGCTATGTCACAATTTATTTAGCCCCATTGGGTCACTTTTTCCAGAAACAAAACTATTAGTGTCTTTAAAATATAGTTTAAGAGTTCACCACCTGCTTTTTACCTAAAGCTGTAACCCATGTCAACAATTCTAAATTATATTTTGTTTATAGCAAGCAACCAATTGGGTTTATTTGGTCTTTATTTTAAAAATTGAGTTATCTAAGCATTTTTTCCTCACTGAATTAACTAAATCAGCTCTTTATTTTAGTGTCATAATACCAATGCCAAACGTACAATTTCCAGGTTTTCATATTAAACAATCCTTTATTGAGCATTTATTTTCATTTAATCATTACAACAAAGCTATGAGATGCTCAGAGGAGATTAGTAGTTCATTGAAGATTATCAGGTTAGGACATGGAGTCTTAGCTCTTCCAAATATGTAGGCACTTGCCACGTATGGCTAAAGAGCTCTTGAAGTGTGCTAGTCTGAACTGAAATTTGCTGACAGTGTAAACTACATACTACTATATCTCATTAATATTTTAAATATCGATTGCATGTTGAGAGGATAATTTGGATATACTGGGTTAAATTAAATATATTATTACAATTAATTCCACCTATTTCTTCTTACAAATTATTAGTGTGACTACTAGAAAGTTTAAATTTACGTATGTGGCTCACATATGTAACACACATTATATTCCTATTGGACGGCACTGCTCTAAATGTTTTCAACTGTATCTCTTCCGTTTGTCTAAAATCCATGCTCTTTCTTCCATCTCCACTGTCAACACCCAAATCCAGACCACTCATCTTTCTCCTAGGGAATGAAAATATTCTTCTAATTCCTCACATCAACTTTGCCTACCACTGCCCACCCTCATACTGCCCACTCACACTCTGACCTTTACCACAACCAGAATGACATTTTTGAAACTGTAATCTGATCATCTACCTCCTAACTTCAACCTTTTCAAGGAGTGCCCATTCCTTTTAGGATTAAATGCAGCATTCTTACCATGATCTATGAGGTCTTTTATGAGGGTCTTCCCTTTATCTCTCCACTCCCAATCTGCTGAAATTCTTTCTATCAGTCAGGCTCCCTTCTGCCCTAGGCATTCTGTATTTTTGCTCTCTTTGACAATCCACTGCCATCTTGGCTTACCAGCTTCTATTCATCCTTCAGACCCCAACTTGATTATCACTTCCTCAGAGGAGCCTTCCAAGATTCCTCATACAGGGACACCCCCCCCCCCCGCCTCCATAATCACACTTATCATCGTTTGTTTATTGTTCATCTTCCCAACAGAATGTGAGCTCCATTAACGACAGGACCCTGTTGGCCTCCTCTACGGCTGCGTTTCCAGCACCTGGCCTACACCACACTTATCAAATAGGTAACTTTTAATAAACATCTGGTGATTGACCCACACATCACTACATTACAGCCACATTAAGAGTGGGAAAATCAACCTTCTCACAAGATTAGTAAGGCTTCTAATGGTTTATCAAGTCCTATTATAAAATCTGCATTTTGGACACCCACAAGAACTGGGTAAGGTAAAAACTGGGTAAGATTAGAGCTATTGATATGTTTTTAAAAGTTCCAGGTCTCAATTATTTATTTTTTCATTCTTAGCTCTGTCAAAGGTAAAAAGAAAAGAGATTGCTTGAGATCTAAAGATAAAAGAGACCATGCCTGAAATTTTAGAGCAAAAAGCCAAACTTGTAAATAGAAAGATTTTTTAGAGTAAGGAAATGTGAATAATTCATAAATGCATGTGATTTTTTTACTCTAGCAATATAATGGACTGAATTCAGTAAATACAATTACCAAAAATGATACCTGACAGCCCACAAGAAACCTTTATATTTATCTCCCATCACCTCGATCTTAATTCTTCTAGGACTTTACTCCACCATTGTCTAACACACATTCTTAAATGAACTTTATTGTAAAATAACTAAAGTGTTCAGCCCACTTTCTACCCCAGGTCCCATTGTACCTGCAATCCTCCCTTTGTCAGCATCTTTAATACTTAGTGTATACAGTGTTTGTGGTGTGCCGAGCCCCTTCACTGTCTGTACTCAATCCTTCCAGTTCTTCTTGGGATCTCTCCTTGGTGCATTGCTCTCATTTCTTGTCCAAGACTGTTCAAAATCTCACCTGAAAGTCACCAGTTTACTTCCTCCTTGACTAATTTGCTCCATATGTTCTGCGCAGGATTTGATAGATTTGCCAAATGCCTTTCTATTATTGTGTTACATGTTTTTTTCTGATGTAAAAACAAAACATGATTTTTCAAGAATCTTTGAAAAGTACCATAAAATATGAACACCTAGGAATAGCTACCCATAAGGCCACCACCTCATAACAATGTGAAGCTTTTGATAACATTCTTCTCAGTCTTTTTTTATGCTTCTTTTGAACCTTGTTTTTAAATGTAAAAAGATCTTATTGAATATAGACTTTTGTAATATTATCTCTAAATAATCTTCTCTGCCATTAAGAACATTTCAAAAATATAGTTTGAATGTTATATGTGATATTTTACATAGGCATTCTCTATTATTGGAGATAATTACAATTTCAGTTTTAAATATTATAAATAAAGCTGTGACAAACATTTTTATTCAGGCATTTTTTCATTACATAAAATAAATACCATAGGATCATGTCTTGGAAATAGAATTAATGGATCAAAGAGTTTGAATATTTTTGGCTTTTGATATAAGGTACTAATTTCACTGATACCGTCATTAGCAATGTATTAATGGGCTTATTTCTCTACACTTTACCAGCATTGAATAGTATATATTTTTAATTACTAATTTTGAAGGAAAAAATTCTTTTTTAATATAATACCAATATGGTTGAAATAATAATCACATTTACCATTGGTTTTCCTCCTTTTAAAATGACAGTTGTCTAATTACTTGTGGGGGCCTAAAGGTTTTTCTTATGGATTTTATAAGCCATTTATAGTTTATATTAATTATTTCTTTTTCCTATTTACTGCAGGTATGCTGTCACCCCCCTTTCCATCACCTCTGTCATTCTATCAGCTATAAACTATTGTTTCACCTCTGAAATCTTTCATGTCTTCATCAGTTCCTTTCTTTTTTCACTGGCCCAGTCTCAATCCCTCACTCTCATTACCTCTTTTGTGAATTGATAGTCTGTGAACTGCTTTTCCAATCTCATATTACTTAGCCCTTTCAATGTATTATTTACATTGTTTCTAGTTTTTTTTTAAATCTTAATATACCAAACTCCTCAGTTAAGCATTTAGAGTTCTTCTTCGTACTTTGTCCCCTAAGTATGTTGTGATTTATCCATTAGTGCCTGAAATTCCATACCCTTCATTCACTAGGTACTTTTGTCACTTGTTCTCCAATATCCAGTTTATTCTATATGTTCTTCAATATCCATGCTACCAATAAGCCGTCAAAGATACCCCATCCCTATAATTCCATAGTACTTTATATTTCCTTCATAAGGCCTGAGATAATTTTCCTTATGTAGGAGCAATTAATATACATTACTCTCTACTCTTAAGATATTGTGTTCTTGGCTTTTAGAAAAGGTATTTATTTTGTCTCAGTACACAGCACTTGTTCATTAAATGTCTATTGAATTCAGAGGAAATAGCTAAAGAAATTGAGATTCTTTATTCTGAAGAAGAAATTCTGATGGGTTATTTCAATAGTCTTCAAATATGTGAGAGAATTTTAGGCAGATGGCAAAGAACAGCTGTTCTCCACTTCTAGTTAGGATAAAAAACATAATGGATTGAAATCAGAGGGATGAGAAAGTTAAATTAAATACATTAAAAGCATTGTTATCTAGAACTTTGCCTACTAGAATACTCTAGAAGCCAATATTTCTGATATCTCACAATAGAAATATTCAACTTAAATGAAAGTACAGTGGAATAAAGTTATAGAATTTAAATGGGAATAACATAGAGTTTCTAGGATATCTTGTTTACTTATACCAATTTGAAGTAATATGTCTGTTTGGTATCTCGTTCACAATATTTTCTCTTTGCAATTCATACGTGCAATTGATGCCTTCTTTAGGTGTTTTATATGCTTCTTGTAAGAAATAACAAGAAAGCTAAAGAGAACTTGAGGCCACGTGAAGAAATGAGAATTTTTTATAAATACTTCAGTCTACAAGTGAATCGTAAAGTTTTTGCTGTTTAAAAAATCTAATCTAAAAAGAAATAATTATAAAGTAGTTAGCCCATATTAAGCTTAAGATTTTTAATAAAAAGGAATACCTTTCGTTTTCATTTTTCAGTTATTTTTCAAATATTTATTGAAACTTATGTGCCACTGTGCTAGGTGTTAGAGGGAGGCACCATTCCTCGCCTCATGGTATTACATTCTAGTTTAATTGTACCCCATAACATGAAGGTCCAAATATCATTGGAAAGTACATTGAAAATTATTAAATAATACACAAAGTTAAGTGTTATTAGGTCAGTATTTTCCAAAGGGCTTTTGTAATCAAGTCCTGTGGGATATTACTTAGGGTGGGGAGTGGGAAGGGGGAGTTCCTTGGTCAGACAGGACTGGGAAATGCTGAGATAAAAAGGTTAAAAAGGGTATGGATATGGTGAAAGGGGAAAATTTTGGGTTGTATACTAGAATAAAAATTAAACAAACATACATGGAACTTTACAACACAAACAGTAGACCCTATTATAAATGATGGACTGCAGTTAGTAGTACAATATAAAAATGCTCTTTCATGAATTGTAACAAATGTGCCACATTAATGCTGGGTATTAATAAGAGGGTGGTATATGGGAACTCTGTATTTTATGTCTGATTTTTCTGTAAGCCTACAACTTCTCTAACAAAAAAAAAAGTAAAAAGAATAGAACAATTGTTAAACAGCTAACTTTATTGCAGGTTTTCTTATCTTTTTTATTTTACTTTATAAATCCTATACAATACTTGTTGTATAATAATCATGCAAAACGCTTTTTAAAAATGCTAACGTATTCATTCTCCTAACAATCCTAAGATAGGCTCAGAAAGATTAAGTAACTTTCCCAATTTCACACAGAATATATACTCTTAACCATTGTCCTATTCTGCCTCCCTTTCCCCTAATATGCTAATGTGCATTATGAAGCTCTAAGAAGGGGATATAGAGTGTAGGGCCTAAAACTTACTTAATCATAAAATACAACTACACACACACTTTTATTTGGAAAAATATTTTGCATTAATAGTGGTAAAAAACATATTTTAGGAAATGCTTTGAGTCTGTGAGATAATTACCTTAGCTCTCTCTCAAACTGGCTCTTGGATTCGTGATTTTGTATGTACAAACTCTTGTAGTAAAAGCGTAAAGATGAATCATGTATCCAGTAGGCTTACAAGAGAACTTTAATGAGATCAACACTGTTAAGGTGTGTCCTCATGAACTTATATCTGAACCATAACAAGAAAAGGACTGCAAATAAGTACTAAAACACTGGTTTTCATACAAAACCTATGTGAGAGTTTGGGAATACAAGGTAGCATTCCTCAGAATCATCACATCCAAGTGTGGCTCAGAATATGACTGGGGTGAGTGGAAGGTAATACCTTCCTTCCATTTTGGCAAAGCAGCTTCTACTCAGAATGCAGTAGTCTGTCATAATTTTAAGTGAACATCAATAAGAAGACAGACCAGAGGTGGCAGTTGCTCCTGGTAGGAGTTGACATGGTGAAACATGATCAAATGTGATTGTGAATAACATTCCTGTGGTAGGCAAAATAATCTTCCCCCTGCAAGGAGGTCCACATCCTAATTCCTGGAGCCTGGAAATACATTGCTTTACATGACAAAAAGGATTTTGCAGTTATGATTTAGTTAAGGACCTTGAGATGAGGAGATTATCTTGGTTTATCCAGAGGGCTCTCAATTTAATGTTTTTAAAATTGAAAGAGGAAGTCAGAAAAGGAGGAAGATGGAGATAGGACCATGGAAGAATGGTCAGAGAGATGCAATGTTGAATTTGAAGAGGGAGAAAGGAACCCATGAGCCAAAGAATGTAGGTGGCCTCTGCATGCTGGAAAAAAAAGAGATTCTCCCTAACCCAGTGAGACCTGTGTCAGACTTCTAACCCACAAAACAATAGATAATAAAGCTGTATTGTTTTAAGCAACTAAGTTTGTGGTAATTTGCTCTCCCCTAAGCGAACTGGGCCATAGGGGGGAAATAATGGTTAATGCTGTATAGTGACATATTTCTACAAAGAAACAGCATAATAGAAGGAGTCGGAAGCAGGAAGGTAGTATTCCTACAATATCAAGTAGAGTGAACCAAAATAAAAAAATAAGTTACAAATACAAAACAATAATAAAAATTAAAAAAAAAAAACTAAAAAAATCTAAAAAAAAAAGGAGAAAAAATAAAATAAAATAAAAATAAAAAATAAGTTACAATACCTTGAAATACATTTCTCTATAACAAAGATATTTCAAAGTTTCATTTGACGACCAAATTAATTGTAGTAAAATCTGATTAAAAGGAACAATAATATAATCAAGAGCCTTATGATAAATAGTAAGTCAAGTGAAAGTTCAGTGTTTGACTTTAGTCAACTCATTTAAAAATCCTCAACATCACACCCCTCTCTTCCTCCATGATAATTTCATCTTCTTTCTAAAACACTTTCAGATTTCTTTTAAAATCTTCTTTCTGAAACACTTTGAGAAATTCCTTAAAATTTTTCTCAATCTATTGAATAGATTGTCTACTGAAATCATTTACTTCTACAGGATGATTTCAAAGATTTATGATGTGTAAAAAAAATGTTTAAGGCATGCAAAATTGGCCTCATTTTGTAGTGGGTTCATTTTAAAAGTGTTTCTTAGATCCACCAAATGCTATTTGTTCTTTATGAAACACTGCATGGTCCCAAGCTCCTGACCCAAATGTACTCTCTCTTTAATCTCACTCTGAAGTAGAACAGTTATAAAACATTGATTAGGAAACTAGAGCACTCTTTCCAGACTTGTCACTCATGGTGTGACCTTGGTAACTCCTTAATCCATACGAAAACGTTATTTCCATTTTGGTATAATTCTTTTCATTTGCTTCTAAGAGATCAAACAAAGGTTTTTACACTATCAGCAGCAGGCATTGTGGTGAAAGAGGGAAATGCATGATTTCAGTACAGTTTCTTAAATTATTACTTCGGAACAAACTAATCTTACAGGCTGCACATTAAAGCACATTTTAAACACATTAGTCTTTATGAAACAAGAACTCAAAATAAAGATTAAAAATAGGTTTTAAAGTGCATGGTAAAGCTTTATTGGTCCTGCAAATACTCATACCAGTTACCAAAAACCCATATTCATAAAGCCATAACTTTAAGCAAAGAAGAGATTAAAGACTGAATGCCTTTAGCTAGTAGAATGTATTGACTGCAATTATAAACCCTGAGTAAGATAATACTATATTAAATTATAAATTTTAGTAGTATTGAGTGGAAAAGAAATGAACAGTTTGCTTCAGCATTACTTTCTGTCAGGTAAAATGCATGTAAAAAGATACTTCCTTATTCGTTCCAAAAGATTTTCTTCTGTCTCTAATAACATTCTATTCATTCTTTCTGGGTAGAAATGGAGCTGGAAACATATTATTTTCATCTATCACCTCAAGGAAACTTATATTTTATTTTCTTTGATATATGTTCTTTTCCAACCATAAGATTCTCCTATAGTATATAATTTTCTACCACAAGATTCTCCTAAAATGTATGTAAGATGTTTTTCAATTGAGTAAAAAAGGCATAAAAGAATAGAAATCAGAAAAACTCAACATGTTTTTGTGATATATAGACCTATTCTGATGACCTGATCAGTGGAGGAGTTTTATGGGAAATAAAGGCTGAAGAAAGTTAATTTATCTAATTCTTTCAATTTATATTGCTAATTGGCATAGACCATTTAGACATTTATAATACATACATACCTTTGTTATATACTACCTTGTCTTTTTTTAAAACAGTTTATTGAAGTATATCATTCATACATGAACATATATAAATGATAAGTGTTCAGCAAATATCCTGAACTTATAAAACAAACATGCATAACATCATACAGGGCTCCCACAAATCACACCCCAACAAACAACCCTCATTGCTGTGAAACATCTGTTAACATATTATGAAAGAGCATCGTCAAAGCATTACTACTATTGTCCATATCTTCCTCCCCTATACCTTTCTTTAAGGATTTATTTATTTATTTACTTACTTTTATCCATTTTTAAACACCACTCCCCCCTCCCGTTTTTGCTGTTTCTGTGTCTATTCTCTGGGTGACTCTGTGCCCATTTTCTGCCCTCTCTTCTCATCCTTTTCCTC
Source organism: Tolypeutes matacus (assembly GCA_026826555.1). Lineage (NCBI taxonomy): Eukaryota > Metazoa > Chordata > Mammalia > Cingulata > Chlamyphoridae > Tolypeutes > Tolypeutes matacus. The sequence goes on along the minus strand of JAKSZT010053770.1, from coordinate 3,852,589 downwards.
CTGTCTTCACTATGATTTGATCCTCAGAATCTCCGATGTGGGAGAGAGGTGTTCTACCACCTGCACCACCTTAGTTCCTGGTTTTTCAGCATGCCTCGTCTTGGCTCTCCCTTGTGTCACTCTCCTGTTATGTCATCATGTTGCCTCATGGCTCACAGGGCCTGGCTGCTCACTCACTTGCAGGGGCTGGAGGCTTACCTGCGCACGGGGCCTGATGGCTCACCCGCTCGTGGGGCCTGGCGGCTCACCCACGTATGGGGCCTGGCGGCTCACCCGCACACAGGGCCTGGTGGCCCATGCACCTTCTATATTTTTCTTTCTTTTTTTTTTGCATTTTTACCAGGAGGTCCTGGGGACCGAACCCAGGTCCCTCCATATGGGAGACAGATGCCCAACTATTTGAGCCACATCTGTCCTCCTGTTATATCTCTTAAGGTTGACCAAAGATACCTAGAGTTACAGTCATTTCCCATACAGGATGGTCATATAATAAATCAGGCTTAGTTTATCACCAGCATTCTATAAACCAGACCTAGGGAGAAAAACTAGGTCTGGGGACACATGCATGGTTTCTAATACAGCAAATGTTTAGCCTACCCTGATTATCACAAAATCAGGACAGCGAGAATATTCGCATGACCTTGTCTTTTTAAAACTGTTGTATCTTAAGCCCCTATTAGATTTTAAACTTCATAAGGACCACCCTTTGTCTTGTTCATTTTGTATTCTCCCAATACGTAGACTGGGGCTTTAGATGTTGGTGCTCAATGCTCACATACTGAGTGATTGGAATCTTGCAAGGCTTCAGCTTAACAGATATCAACATGGATACACTGTGACTGGTATGATGGCATAGCCAATAGCCACTTTCCAATTCATTCTAAATTAGAGAACCTTCCCATCCCTGGTTTTTCAGGTTGGCATTGTGCACAAGTGAAATGTTATATTTCCTAGTTTCACTTTCAGCCAGGGGAACCGTGCAATTTGTGCTAATGAGAAAGAAGCAAAACCCTGTTTTGAGATTTATAGAAGTGTTTGTTTTTATTATTTAAAAAGTCATTCTTTCTACTAATCACTCCCTTCTCTTTCTTCCCATTTAAAACATATAAATGAGGCTTAAAATGGAGCAGCCACATTGCAATAGTGAGCAAACCCTGATTCTTAGAGCCATGTGATAAGGATCAACAAGCACCAAGACAGGAGACTGGGACATTAAAGACAGGAAAGTTGCTGACCCTGCCTTGGACTGCCTCCCTCTTTCCTGTGTGAGATAATTAATAGCCATTTATTAATTTTCAGAACACCATATTGAATTTTCATTACATGCAGCCAAAAATAGTCTTGATGTGACATATTTTGTCACAATCTTTGGATTCAAATTTCATGGGAGATTGTGCTGTGGGCATATATAACACCTTCTTAGCTAAAAGCAAATGCTTGTGTTCTCTGATGGGTAATTCAGCCAGATTTGGTGAATTTGGCCCAACATTCAATTGATTTGATATTTTCATAATATCTTGCTCCTCCCTATCCAAACAGAAAAAAAATTGGCTCCTTGTCAACTCTGTCCATTCTCAAATCATTACAATCAACCAAATTATAAACTCTGCACAGATTAAGCATCAGCTCACCAATCTCTACTCGCCTCCTATCTTCTAGTGGTTATGGAAGCACAGCAATGTGAATGTAATTAATAGTGCTGAAGTGTGAGTGTGAATGTGGTTGAAAGGGGAAGTTTTGGCTAGAAGGAAAGCTAGAGGATAAAACGGGCCACTGTATAATTCATTGAATTCTGGGGTAGCCAAGTATTGTAGTTAAGAATAAAAATATATGAATGTTCTTTCAGGATCTATAACAAAAATGCATCACTAGTACAGAGTGCTGACAGTCAAGTGATATATGGGGGAAAATGTACCTAAAATATACTTCCATGGAATATGAATGTGTTTGTGTTGTCATAGGTATGTTTTCTCAATAGATAGAGGTGCACAGAGCAGCAAACAAAATATTAAACTTCCATCCTGGGGAAGCCCTACTACTTCCTCAAATAAAATAGCAAAAATCTCTGTAATACATAAGCCATGCCTAAGAAAAGAAAACAGACCTATATGCCAAGTCCTTGATCTTAATGCTTGTATGTATGAAACTTATTCCTGTAAAAATGAAACTTCGCCTAATTATAATTAATGCCTAAGTGTTACCTCCTGAGAACTTTCTTGATATTCACATGTGGCCCCTCTTTAAGCCAAATTCTGCAAATAAACTTATTACCTCCTCCCCCCCCTCCCCTAATGTGGGACATGACTCACAGGGTGAGACTCCCTGGCACCAAGGGATTTTTACCAAGCATTAATCAAAGATGCATTTGGAAAAAACCTTGACCAAAAGGGGGAAACATTAAATAAAAAAGAGTTTTTATGGTCAAGAGATTTCAAAGTAAATAGGGAGGTCATTCTGGAGGTTATGCTCATGTAGGTCTCAGACAGATTTCACTAACTGCCATAGTAAAAAAGCCTCAACCAAGAGTGCTCCTGAGGGTTCTAGGGACATCTGGAAAACAGAGGCAAGGCACACAGCACTATGAGATCAACACCCCTTATGCGGGCCCTATCTGGGAATATGTGAAAATCTATTTCCCCAATATAACATAGTCATACTCATTTATAATTCTCCTAATCATGATTCTTATATATTTTTTTAATTTAAACCTATAATTTCAATATACCTATTAAGTATATTTCACAGAGACGTAAATCTTTGGACTATTCAAATGTTGGTTGAGCCCTGAATTCCAGGACAGTAGCAGTCAACTCCTACTGTCCAGTTCTTCGAGCTTGCCCCAGACAACCAACAAAATGATAATGGATGGGTTCTATCCTAAAAAATGGGGAGTGTTTGCAGCTGCAAACAGGATAATTCCTTCCATCTGCCCCATGGTATCTGGGTCACCTCTCAGCCTGGGTCTGTCATAGCAAATGTCATCATGGCTCCCTTGGGATTGGGGAATGAATAATCATGGGGGGTGGCCACAGACCAAAGTAGATTACCCGTTATTGTGGATGTTACCTTGTGTTGGTGGAAGAACTTGCAACATCAATATAAAGATAGTGGTTTCTGGGGTTCAGAAGGGGGATGAATTAATGGGTAGAACAAGATATATTTGGGGCAGTGAGATTTTTCTGTATAATAACTGCAGTGAAGACACATGACATTACACATTTGTCAAGGCCTATGGAACTGTACAGCACAAAGTGTAAACCATAATGTAAACTATAGAGTTTAGTTAGTAGCCATGCTTCAATATTGGCTCATCACCTCTAACTAATATACCACACTAATCTAAGAGGTCAATAATAGAGGTAACTGTGTGTGGGTATGTGGGTGTGGGCAGGGGATTACATGGGAAGTCCCTATACTTTCAGTGTAATTTTTCTGTAAATGTAAACCTAAAACTTCTCTAATAATAAAGTTTAAAACAAAATCGGCTCCTTGAGTAATATTTTCATTTAGCTGTGGTAGTGATTGTGCCTACACCTCCACAGCATGATAATATGAGACCCCCAACTATCTCCCTATGCCAAGCACTTGGGGTCTGGATCAAAACTGCAGCAGCCAGTTGCATGATGTAGGGCTAGGGCCTTCTTTAGTCTATAGACAAATCCTATCTTTGAAAGTCCAAAAACCACCACATGGTGAAATAGCCAGATAAGCTACACCATGTTTCCCACAGGCCAAACATGGTTTTATATATATATATTTTTTAATGCTGATATTATACCGATGTAAAGATTTGAATCCCTGCTCTCCATGTACTAGCTGCATGAACTTGGGCAAGTTACCAAACCCCTCTGAGCCTAAGGTATGTCTTCACAGGACTGTTGTGAGGTGTAAACTAGTCTGTATGGGCAAAACACTCCTCACAGTTCAGGTTTGAAAACCTTAAACAATACACAACTTTTTTTATAGTGAGTGTTTAATGATTTTATTATGAGGTAGAACTTGTTTTGGAAAACTAAGCTTAATCATTTTTAGGATGAGATAAATTAGAAGATTGGATTATTCTGCCAGATAAGAGGGACTTTTTGAATCTGATCAACTTTTTGAAATTCAGTTTGTGCCAAAGAAATCTAGAAAGTTTAATAAAATTCTCCATAAAAAAATTAGAAACAGTTAAAACAAATAATTATATACAACACAACTTGGATGATCCATTTTGTTCCTTAAAATGACACACATATACATATACAAAATCAGATATTGAAATGATATTTGTTCATATGCAGTACAATTGACTGCTTGGTTGGTGCCAGATATGATTGTTCCCAAATAGTCTATTTGGAAAACTATAAAATGAAACAATTCCCTATGGCACATACTTGAAAAATACTTTAATCTAACTTTTAAGATAAGCCTTTGAGTTTCACTTGAAGTAAACCATGATAATTCATTAGTCATGTGTAAAAGGCAAGAAGCAAATAAGTAAAATGGGAAAAAAATTTGATACTGGTAATCTATTTTAGGAGAAAATGAAAATTATCATTTGGTCAATGATATAAATGTGTATTTCTTAGTATTTAGTGGAATATGCTTGCTTTTAGATTTTGGTGATTTTAATGGCTTGAGTTTTATGGTTTGGCTTTTAGAATTGCTTGGCAGAATGTAAACACATTTCAACATGACAGCTGTTCTAATATCCTCACAAACTAATATCAAAACACTTCTATATTGAGACTCATCACCATCAGGTAATTAGAAAGTAGTTGACTGTGCTAAGAATTCTACATCCTAAGCATGTTTGATGCAATAAGACATTTCATTGTTTTTTATGCAAGTAAAGATATTTTGAAAGATAGCAATCATTCATCACTTAAAGAAAAATCTTTCTAGGCAATATTTGGAAAACAAGTTACCTGACATGGAATTGGAATTTAACTTCTTTAAGAGAATTCTAAAGCTCGCAATGTTAGAATTGACATAGTCCTTATGTTTAAGAGATCTTCAATCCAAAGGGTTCTAAAATTTTTATTAAAAAACATTTTCATTTCTTTTTTTTCAAATGAAATCATCTCAGAACTTCCATATGTAAAATAGAAACACATAACTACTATTAATGAAGGTAGAGATGGATTCATGGACCTTCTTTTAAGAATGTTAGTCAATCACTCATTCCTATCTCAACTCCAACAAGTGTCCTTGGAGCATCATTTGAAAATGACTACAATGTCTATATGTTATTTTGTAGGTAAAAAAAAAACAAGGCTCAGAGAGGTTAAGTAACTTGTCAAAGATTGTACATCAAAGTAGAATGACAATTAGAGGCCAAGTTTTCTAACTCTACTTCTTACACCCTCACCAAATTATAACAGCCTCTTGGTATTTTCCATCAAAATGAGGAGTAGTGTCAGAAACTACCAGAGAATATATAGGCAGCCAGTAACAGATGAGAATTTAGTATGAAGCTAATTAAGTTTAAGTTCTAGGTCCCTGATTTGCATGGGCCCCTTTGAGTGCTGGGAGTTGCTGGGAGTTTTAGAGTATTCCAGTGGAAAGGGGAGGCCAGTTACAATCAGAAAGTATTTCTCTAAGAATTTCTGGTAAATTGCTAATAGAGATTTCAGAAATTAAAAATCAGTATCTTCAAGTCTCCAGTAATTTATAGTGTTTCCTTTCCTAATTCTAAATAAATATTTACCTTTGTCCCTGATTTTATATTTGAAAATCTGTATTTGTTTTTGTAAAGAGAACTCCAAAATTGCATAAGCTTCCATACCCTCAGTACCTGGATCCACTCCTGGCAACTACTAGTAGAGTGTCTATGAAAGAGGGGAAAGAGTCTGTAGGAAAAGAACCACCATGCTGAATACCCACCATGTTTTGGATGAAGCAATTGATCTACAAAACCTTTGCTAAAGTGAAATTATGGAACTGAGAAGAAGGGTAATCCTTTAGAATGATTCACTTATCAGGTCCCTAGCAGAAAGTAGAGCCTTTCAGGAGTAAGACAAGGCCCTGCTGTTGATGGGGAGAAGATATTGATGCAGGAGCATGACTGGGAACTTTATTAAGTCTTGAACAGGGAGAGAACATAATGAAGTCACGGGATGTCCTCCCAGAGATAACAAAGAAGAGGTAGAAGCAGGGATGTGCTGATAAATGTTTATCAGTCAGCTCTGATGGCAGAGTGGCAGGACTGATTTGTGGTGTTTCCCAATTTCTGTAGTATACATTCTTCCACTGTGACCAATTTCAACCTCAGTACTATGTGCACAATCAACTCTCAAAAGCCAGGATGAGCCAACTCCAACCCACAACTGGAAAGAAGTGAGCAATAGGGTAACCAACCATCCTGGTTTGCTCTGGTTTTCTAGGATGTAGAACTTCCAATATTGCTGCCAGGTCTCTTCCAAGATGGTTAGTCACCATAACTGAGAAATTTGCTGAAAGGGGAATTGGATTAGCACCATAATTTGCTTAGAGTTATCCCTTGTTATATTTGTTTATAATGTTCATTCATTCATTTAATTCACTCATCAGTGGATAGTTATTGAGTGTCTCTTATGGGCCAAGGAATATAGCCACAACAATGAACAAGACATAGCCCCAACTCTGAATGAATTTATAATCCAGCTGGGACACAGATGGGTAAACAAAAGTTACAATACAGTAGGATACAAGTGTTGTGAAAAGTAAATTAGATTGCTATGAGAACATGTGGAGATGGCACCTAACCCTATCTGAAGAGCAGGAAAAGTTTCTCCCACCTTTTCAGATTTCACTGACCACTCTTTGAACTCAAGCTTGGAACTCTCCTCCATGAAGCTTCTCTGAGCTCCCCTAGGATGAAGCAACTGCCTGCCTTCTTTAGGTTGAGTGTCTCCTGTTCTGTCTCTTCATTAATTACAGGGCAGCAAGAATGAAGTCAAAGACTTTAGTTCAAAAGCATCTCAAGTGACCTGAGTAAGCAACTATAAAATCCTGAATTAAGAAATGGCAGCACTGATAGAGGAAGGAAAAGAGATAGGCTTTGAATAAATAAGGAGGATTCCCAGATTTGTCATAAACAAAATGCTAAAATCCTCTGGAGCTTAGAGTCTTCACTGGTAAAATAAGGAGTTGTATAAAATAATATTTCTTAAGACACATTCCAGATTTAAAATTCTATGAGAGGTACAAGACTAGTAAAAAATATACATATTCCATGTCATGCCAATGCTTTAGCCTTGAAATTCAATAATTTATTATGCTGGGGAAATGCTAAATTTATTTAGAAATTAAAACTTTATTTAAGCAAAATCCTCACTGACCTAGAAAACATGTTTTGGACAAATTTTAAGGACTTCATTCTTAGAAGAGATAATTAAACAGAAAAATATTTAGATTTATTCTGGAATCTGCATCTGTGTTACTATCAGTATTCATAATAGCCATAGTTATAATAATGATTCTCTAGGTAGCATGAAAGTGAGATATTAAAGTGACTTCCAAGAAAGAAATTCACTTGGAAAAAAGAAAAATCAGGTTTCCCTTTGAAAGTTAAAATAGTAAAATTCAAACCATAGTTTGATTATGGTTTGATTACAGTGTGATTATAGTTTGATTATGGTTTGTGATTAACTATCTTTGAGAACTAACTGGAGAACTATCTTTAAATGTGTGACTTAAAAGTATAGGAACAACTAAAATTCTAATCATTTTTATCTGGGTGTAATTACAAGAAGATAGTCTGAAATGTGTTTACAAACAGTAAATAAAAAAGAAAGAAAGTGCATTTTGCCCTGTCTGGAGAAAGTTTGAACAGAAATAGGGATAACTCGCTTGGAGCATCAAAAAGGGAAGCTGAAAGAAATAGAAGTTGGTAATGTTTATCCAACACTGCACAGGGGAAAGAGGCACCACACTATAGCCTACCATTGTGGAGGTGGAGGATATTCACCAGGTCTTATCAGGGCTTGGATAAAATACCTCTTAAAAGAACAACCTCATACTGCTCTAATGTATTTTATAGATGAACACTTTTCCTCTTTCCTTGCCTATACCCTGCCTAACACCAGGAAGGTGATGCCCTGGAAAAGGAATTTTCTTGCTGGTTTATAGACTTTTCTTGCTGGTTTTGAACTTAATTAGTGTGAGTAAATTCATCTGAGTTCAATCAGTCTGGATTCTGACTCTACACAAAGCCTGAGAACCAAACCCTAGATCATGGTGAATTCCCACTTGTAAGTCCCCCTTGAAGACTCTAGGAAACTGGCTAATTGGCCTTCAGTGGATATATCTCTATTTGTCTCTGTCACTTTTGTCAAGTCTCCCAATACCACCATGGAATTTTATAACACCTTACAATTTAAAGAACATTTTCACATTGGTAATTTCCTGTGATATTGAGAAATCCTACAAAGAAAGCAAAACAGATATGGTCTTCGTTTTTCAGATCTATAAACTGAGATGCAGAAACGCCAACCACATTGGCCAAGTTGCATGGAATTTGAATACAAATATTTTAAATCAGCATTTATTTGTTTACCTTATACCATAATGCTTTCTCATTATATACCATAATTTATGCTTAAAAAGATGCCTCAGAAACAGTTAAGTTCTTGTGACAAAAAAAGACTTCTACTATTATTATAGTAGAAAAGCAAACTATTGAATTTTAAATGATTTTTTTAGATCAAAAGATAAATATCTGCTGAACTATGAATTAATTAGAAAACATTCACAAATAGGTTTCTAGAAAACTAGCTTTACAGAATTTTTTTGGCCTAGGGACATATATTGACCTTCCTACATTTCTGGAGCTCACACTCTTTAAATGGGAGGAAGCATAGAAGAGAGTCTAGAGGTAATGACTTTACAGCTTACACTGTCTCTAACCAACTAAGTAACTTGATCTTTCATGTCCTCAGTTTTCTCATTATTAAAATTAAAATATTGAACTAGATGATCTGGTGTCTTTTTCAGATACGACATTCTCCAAGTAAACAAGCTTATTCTTGTCAACTCTGATTCTTTTCCTCTTAATAATATGGGATACCTCTTAAGTGATTAAAAATAAAAAGTTTTTTAGATCACCTAGGGGTGGATTATGCCAATATTTTCAACCCATCAAAAATAAATTTTAAAATATGAAACCAAATGGAGAAAGATAATGATGGAGATATAAATGAAAACACAATTTGACCTGCAATTTAGGAAAATGAGCAAAAAGCAGCTTTCAAATAGCATCATTTAAAAGGTTAAAGTCTTTCATAAAAGTGCATTTGGCCCATTATTATTTATTGAACTAATGAATTATTTAAAATAACTGGTAGAAAAGAAATTTCCAGGCAATTGTTTCCACACTGAACTTACTTTATACTTCAATAAAATCATGTAACCCTGGAGAGATGCCCCTATTAGAAATGTTACCGTTTCCTCCTAAATGCTAAAACTAGGACATGAGTTCATCTTCCAGGAAAGCTTTAGAGACTAGAAGAACAAAGCTAAAGGAAAAACAACATTAAGGATTCTGAAATTCCTTTTACAATTCCTTGGCAACATAATATTAGCTCACAAAATACCTACCCAGGCATATTGTCTGCAATAGACATTTTATAGGATAGTATTTTTTGCAATGAAAGAATATTAAGCCTGTTTATCAAGTCACTAAGCACCCTTCTGCTTTAAAACCACAGCTACTCCCAAAACATGCACAGACATTTTTATTGTACTTTAAACAAAAATCATTCCAACTGTTAATGTCTTTGCCAATGTTTTACACTAGAGAAGAAAGAAGTGATGAAGAGAAAATAGTATCCAATGAATAAAAGAGAAAGGATGGTGAAAGAATAGGGTCATCATTGTCATCTTTATCATCATCTGCACCCTTCAGCTAATATTAGCAATATGCCAGACACATTTGCTTACATTAATTCTATGTATCCTTATTTGATACTCACAAGAACCCTAAGAGGTAGATCATTTAATCTACAGTAGAGAGAAGGGATACTTGATGGTGTCATGGTCCTGCAGAGATGAAAGTGTATATTGGTGGTTGGCTGTCATGGAGGGTGACTATGACACCTCTTCTACTGTAACAAGAGGGAAAGAAAAGAAGATGGGAGCCGATATGGTGAGACACGAAGGTTTAATAATAGGAGTTAAGGGGGTTCCTCTTTGATTACTTCCATTTTCTCTTTGAAGTAAAAGATAATTTCATCTACTGAGAGCGAGAAGGTGGAAGGGAGGGCAAAAGGTTTGAAAGCCAAGAGTCGGCTGAATGACTTGACCAGAGAAATGTTATAAAATTTGGGGGCAGTGCTGAAGGTGCATTTGCCTTTGATAATACTTGGTGACATTCTCAGTCAGAATCCATTTACTTGGGCAGTGAGTAAAGTTGATTCAGTATTGGAGTGTCAGAGACTCTGCCATTTTCTAGTTATAAGATCACGAGCAACTTATTTACCCTCTAATAACCCCAGTTTCCTCATCTGTAAAATTGGGGGAATAAATTCTACCCTTATAAGATTATTTTGAGGATAAAATAAAATTATATTTAAAATGGAAACACTTAAGATCTCTGGCATTCACTGAGGCTCAAAATTTATAATAATTATTGCTATTTCTATCACTATTATTATATCTAGGTTTGAGGCTAAACTATACCTAACAGGTATCTGAAAATACTGTTCCATTGAAAATCATTTGGAAAAAATGATTAGTAATCCACAATTTATTATGACAGAAACAGCCCGGCAGAATAATCAGAAAAATAGCTGTGAATCCTAAAGATGAAAAGTTTTAGTAAGAAAGCCAATTCCTATCAGTGTTAATCAGAAGAAACTCAGAAAGTACTTGCACTCAAACTCTGATGAAAATAGAGCTACATTATATCTTTCTTCTAATTTCAGAAAACAATTGGGATAGATTTGATTTGTTGGGTATTTGAACATATATCTCTTCAAAGAAAAGTCTGACAGTATTTCATTTTGATGTATTTGTTTCCATATATTAATAATTAATTAATGTTGTAATAGTTCCTTTTTGTTGTTGAACCTTGACGATGAGATTGGCATGGTAAACTGACCCCATGTGATCCTGTGTACCATTCACTGCAGAATTCCTTTCAGTGTTCCTCGATGTTTCTATGTCCATGGAGAATATCTATAGCATTTTTCACTGGAGCCAAATGTCTTCTTTTTTCCCAACAAAGCAGAGAATTGAATTTCAATAAGATAATCTTTGTTAATCAATTAACTGTTCAAACTATTACTATGTATACATCTCAGACTTACACAATTAATAGCCATCTGGAGAAGGAAAGCACAACTAGTCAATTCCTACATTATCCTCAATTTAAATGTCATGTAAATGTATTAATTGTTTACGTGGGTGGCAAGTCATGCACTGAAAACAGGTAAAAACATTGAACTATGTTTTAATTTCACAGATATACTTGCATTTTGTGGTCTTGCTCTTCACTCCTTCAGAGCCAAGCTCACACAACATGAAAAAAGCTGAGTACAATATATTCTGAAACCTATTTTTTAAATTAGAATTTATTCATTGGAATTGGAGTCTGTCTATATTCCTACACTCTTCTTTGCCTCTGGCAAAGCCATGAGACCCACACTTCACAGAAAAAGACATCAGTGTTATTCATTTAGAGCATTTTTCCTATTCCTTCTACCCCACTCCACAGGTTGCAACACAGATTCTACAAGCAAGAAAATCTAGTCTTCAAATTCTTTATATATAAAGTTTGAACCATGCTTTACTCCTAGTTCAAAAAGAGAATGTCTAAAGTGTAGCCAGTAGCTAAAAAGGTTTTGAAAGTTGTGTGTCCCATCTCCTGCCTCCTTCCCTGTACCTCTCTCTTTTCCAGCGTCTTCCAGGTAGGGACCATGCTTCCCACTAGAAGTCTCAGACTTATCCCCTGAACCTCTGGCCATCCTGCCTGAAGCAAGAAATATCTAGTAGATTTGCTCTTTCAAGCCTTTCCTTAAAAGCATATATATCACAGAGTAGAATTGCCAAACAAAACAGAATAATTGTCACTCTCCTGGGCATAATCATGATTATAAGTAATATAATTATACTTTGTCACACCAGTTTTACTTGTTGCCTGTCTTATAGACCTTTATAGTTCCTACCTTGAACCCCAAACCCCTGTCCCTAGACTCCTGCCCCAACTCCAGCCTGCTTTCTTTTTGAAGGTCTGGAATTGGATCCAACAACCTTAAGATGGTGGTATGTTTGTTGGCTGATCATTGGACATTATCTATCTCCCTCCTTCTGACTAAAATCAAGTCCACATGGAGGCCTGGCCCTCGTGGCTACGCTTCTACCGTCAGCCTCAACTTCCAGGTCAACTCCACCATCCTTGGTTTTCATGCCTGATTCCAGGTAGTGTATGTTGCCCTTTCTTTCCTGCTTTGTAAGTCCTGCAGCAACTACAGCCCAAGTGGATCGGTCATGAGAAGTGTTCCCTGAAACCTGGAAGAAAACCTTTATTCCTTCTCCTGTGTAAAACATCAGAAAATTCCCTTAAAAGAGATCAATTAAATGATTGCATATGTATGTGTATTATAAAAATCTGTTGTATAGAAAATATCTTATTAATCAGGATTATAATTTTTTTAAATACTTGGTGGTTGTTATGAGAACAACAGTAAAACTTTCTAATAATATATATAGCCAACAACTAGACTAAATCGATAGGACTTGGTTGTGGTGGTCATTGCTGTTATCTTCATCATCAACATTGTGTAGACAGGCTGACATGGAATTGGAAAAGACAATTTTTCTCATGCTTCCCAAAAAGATGGATGAACAAAGGAAAATAAGAGGGTGCACACAGCTTTCCAGACTTGAATATTTTAAACCTCAATGTCTAGGGAACTTGAATGCCAGTCCTGATTTTCTTTAACCATATCCTGGTATGCAAATTATACTTTTAGCGATATGAATACCATCCATGGGAAATTTTGCCTTCATGTCCTTTTTATCTAGGGTCATCTTTACAAGAGGTCCCTGCAGTAGCATAAGATTGTGACCCTTAGCTTGTCTTTGAATAATCCTTTAGAAGTGTGGCAGTAAATTTCCCTACTGTTTTCAAACTGAGGCTTTACAAGTCTATTCAAAATACAGAGTGTTTTATGTGTTTAGCTTTTTTCCCATTTTTCCTAGTGCTCAGTGATTTCTTCCTCAATTCCCCTTTAATAACTTCTTCCCTGACCAAAGCCTTTTGAACAAGTCCCCAACAGTCAAAAGGCAAGGATTAATTATCCACTCTGACACCTTACTGGGTCAATTTACATCCTATAAGGAATCTGCCAACAGGATGTCAGAAATATTTACAGAAAAATCCTGACATCACTGACAGCTGGTGAAGGAAGATAATTTGAACTAATCCTGTTGGAGTCTGGTATAATTTGTATGCATATATTTAATGAAGTGTCGTGAGATCGCTAAAGCTGTTTGCCTGCCGCCAGCCATAGCCACAGACTTGTGGAAGATATTCCCCGTCTGTGCAAAGTGTCACTCCCGTCCAAGACTGAATGGACAAATATCAAGACTCCAAGAATGACTATTCAATTTTCAGTTAAATCATAGTCTGAAGGACTAAGTTAAGAGAAAACATATTAAAAGTTGATGGGTCACGCTGTCTGACTTCCTTCAAAAACAGAGAGAAAGTTTTCGCGAAGAGATATAGAATTTCAATCAGTCATTACACTTAAGAAAAATTACTTTACTGTTATTATTGTTTTATAATGTTATTATTATCGTAAAATAATAAGTTTATAGAAAAAGAAACTAACTACATAAAATACCATCTCTCTCACATCTCAAGAACAGTAAGTTTAATTTTTTTTAAATGTCCAGCTGATTAAGAATTAAACTTAGATTTCAGTGTCCATAATAACAGCACAGAAAATTAAAAAGATTCTTCTATAATTTAGGAGGAGGAAATATTAAAAATTTACACTAGCTGTTCTAAATTGACAGTTCAGAGTAAAGTATATAAGATAATCCTATGAAACACATCCTAAAAACAACCATAGAAGTTGAGAATATTCCTTTCCATGAGTATTATGGATTGAAGAGGTTATTAGTTAAGATGAAGCCAAACTGAATTATGGCATGTCCTAAACCAGTATGACTGGTGTCATTAAAAGCAGATTAAATTTGGACACAGTTAGTGACACAGAGACAGAGAGATACAGCCAGGAAATGAAGGCAGAGAACGAATGATGAGAAAAGCCAAGCAATATCATAGATCACCAGCCAGCCACCACCGCCAGAACCCCACAGACTTGGGAGGAAGCACGGCCCTGTAGACACCTTGATTTCAGACATCTAGCCTCCAGAACTGTGAGGCACATTCCTCTTGTTTAAGCCACCTGATCTGTGGTACTTTGTAGCAGGAGGCCCTGGCAAATGAAGACAGGGTGAGGGAGAAGCTATAAACTAACTAAATAAAATATTTTCCTTTTTAACTAACACCAAAAGGACTTTGCAAATACTGAGCATCATAAAGAGATGAATTCATTAGATTCAAATCACCACATTTCACAGAAGTTTCGATTTGAAGTAATCTATATTTCAGATGACTAATGTATATCGATTTTAGAGTTGGAACATACTCTGTAGATGTTTATGGCCGTCTTATATTTTATCTGCTCTTGAAATGATACAGCCACAGATTTTTTTCTGAGAGTGGGTCTGGGGATTTTATGTGCAATAGTGTAAGAAAATAGTCACATCCTTAAAATGGAAAGATGAACTGATTATTACAGCATGTTTTATGAATTAAGTGAAGCAAAGCATGTCTAATGCTTACTACAGTATCTGGTACATAATAGGCACTGTATAAATGCTAATTATATCTGCCATTCCAAGTTGTTTTCTCATAATGGTGACCCCACTCCATACTGTTCTCCTTTTACAGACACCAATCGATGATCACCTAATGGACTGACATTAACTATCCCAAACAGGGATTAACATCAGCTCTCCATATCATTAACAAATTTGATATAAATAGGCCCAGGAATTTCAAACATCAAAGGGCCTAAATCTTTTCTTAATGGGAGGGTGGATAATCCATCTCTTTGAACAGACTAGGAGAAAACTAGATATGCTTATATAAATAAACAAATGATTTTAAAAAGAGTCTGAGTTATATTTAGTAGCAGAAGAGGAACATTTCTTATAGTCATATCATGCAGTAAATCTAAATTGTCACCACGTATTTTGCAATTCTAACTGTGCTCCTAAGAGGCTAACAATGTGAAGAATGACTTTCTCGGGGCTTTAGAGGTAAGAGATCACAAGCAATAACGAATGGCCTCAGTTAGAGAAACAAATTTTGGCCCTGGTCCTTCATTGTGAGGACTGATGTCCTGGGAGATGACGAGCTACTTCCTTGCTGCTCAAATATGCAGTGCTAAATGGAAGATAGTAAGGTCAGACAGGCTCAAACATCCATAATGCCTTCAGTACTTTATCTCCTAATAGAAAACTCAAGTCCTTTTCCAACTAACTGATAAATCTTAGGGAAGGATTATTTAAATTCTTAAAGTTTTTTTTTCTAGTGTTTTTAAAAGCAGCTTTACTCAGTGGATTGCATTTACTGGAGTTATATTCACAAATTCTATTTTTTTTCCATCATGAAAGCTAATGGGTTTTCTCCCCATCTTCTATGTGAAATGTTCAAGGACTCTATATTTAAACTAATTATTTTGGAATTCAATGTAAAAAAAAAACCAAAACTATAAATAAATGAAGCCAAATTTTTCAATGGTCTCAATTACACTTTATGTTTAGTTTTGCATCTGCCACACTGAAGGCTAAAATTACAATAGTTAATTGTAGGCGATCTAGCTAATTGTTAAACACAATAAAATAAGTATTTATTTGGTACCTTCACTTTTACAAGAAAAATCCATTGCTTATACAGCAAGAAGGCATACCATGGTAGTTGACCTAAAAATTACCTTGCTAGCCAGAAGGAAACAATACATATGAAACAGAAAATTAATATTGAGTTACAATCAAATTGACATCCTCATACCTCAGAAGGAATAAAAAGTCTTCATATCTAAGAGTTATTGAAACTTTACCAGGTTCCTGGCACTGTTCTAAGCTCTTTAGATGTTTTAACTTACTTCATCCTCACAACACCCTATTATTATTAAATATTGAGATTAAGGAAGATAAGCCTCAGAGAAGTAACTTGTTTAAGATCACACAGCCAGGCAGTGGTAGTGCCAAGATCCAAGTTGAGATTTTCTGAATCTAGAGACTGTACTTTTCATTTATACACTTATTTATGTACCTGTGCATGTATTTATATTGTGTTATAATTTAAATACAGTGTAATGTACCAATATTAAGTGTACTGCTCAATCTCAATGAGTATTCAAAAATGTAAATACCTGGGCAACCATCTACTCCACTGAGATAAGGAATATTTCTACCACTTCAGAAAGTTGCCTGTATTCCTTTCTAGTCAATTCCCCCACCCCCAGCTCCAGAGGCAATTACGTTCTAATTTCTAACACTATAGATTAGTTTTGCATGTTTGTAATCTTCATATAAATGGAATGTCACAGCATGTGCTCTCGTGTCCAGCGTCTGTCACTCAACATAGTGTCTGTGAGAGCCATCTATGTTGTAGATCCATTTCTTTATTGCTAAGTAGTATTCCAGAATATAGTTATAATTTAATTTGCTTGCCCATTATCCTGTTATTTTCAGTTTTTGACTGTTATAAATAAACTATGATAACATTCTTGTACAATTCTTTTTGTGTACATATTTTCTTGCATCTTGAGTAAACACCCAGGAGTAAAATTGCTAGTCTTATCTAAGTGTATGTTCAGATTTATAAGAAACTGTCAAACTGTTTTCCAAAGTGTAGTGTCTTTTTACACTCCCTCCAGCAGTATGTGAGAGATCCAGTTGCTTCATTTCCTCACAAGTAATTGGTATTGCAAAGACTGCACTCTCACAAATTTATTCTGCTGAAGACATGAGATGAGTTCATATATGTGCATAAAAAAATTTTTGTCAGATAATAACTAGCTGGTGAAAATAGCTGTGGCTACCTCAAGCCTTACCAAATAAACTGGCTCCAAACTTTTGTTTGACAGCTATTGTTTAGTTGCCCACGAGTTAATTTTTCATCTTCATATGTATTGAAAACTTCTACACAAATAGTAGAAAAAAAAGAAAATTTGTGACCAAGTAATGAAGAGCAGTTTAGGAATTATTTCAAAGCTATTACTTGAAGCTGTACAAAGGCGGCATTTCAACTAAGTGCTTTTTGCAAAATAACAAAATCAATCCCAAATCAATGGAGAATTAGAGGACTCATTCCATTAGGTTCCAGAGTAGATAATCAACCAATATGGCATAAAAAATATAGCAGGTAAAATATATACATTTGAAAACCTTTGCCTCAGATAGAAACACAGTCTTAATGCTGATGACTTTTTATAAACATTTTAAATAATATTATATTTGGCATAAGAACAAAGTTATGTGGGTGTTCAGATTTCCACAAGGCTTTTGGCCATAGATAATGAATATAATTGTCTCAAACTAAGTGTTTGCTCTAAATAAGCCTCAATAAATTTGGCTAAAACTTACACCTGTGCAATTATTTCATAAAGGAAGTGACTAATAAGTGAAGCATTTTCCAATTCTACCCTGTAATGATACATAGATAGACATAAATGGTTTTCTAATTTTCTCAGAAAACCTTTAGAAAAAGTTGATTTATGATTTTTCTTTCCAAGACTTCACAGGACATAATTCCATCTGGCAACTAAAATTTTAAAGTTGATTTGCAAAAGACATTTAGGTATCAGTTAATAACCAGTGACAGACTCTTTGAATCTGCATAACACCATTAATGAAAGTTTTTCCTCTTAATTGATGATGTTATAGTCTCTTCCTTTTTATAGAAAATAGCAACATTTTAGTAATCCTGTTAAAAATGTTTTTATGTTCACACATACCCAAAAACTTCCATAAGAAATTACTGGTTTTAATGTACTATTCGTACACTCTTCCTATGGGTTGCTGCAAATTCTTAAGAGAACCAAGGGAATAGTAATCGTTTCTTATAATTTCTGATTTTCTAGGATCCGTCAACTTGCATGATCATGCAAATAACTTTTAGTATTTAGTAGTGGCATTTGAAAACCAACAGAGTTCAATTAGCAAAATAGTGTTTCTGGCCACTCAGAGAAATTAGCCTATTTTAAATACCTAACTTGCCTTTTAAATTAGAAGTACTTCCTACATTTTCAGTATCCTGAGGCATTCACTGGTATAAGTCTCACCTGTGGACCTTGCTAATTAGCTCCAAAGATTACAACTATTGAACCTACAATTACTTATTCAGAGGAACTCCCATTCATCATCTTTCCCATTTTCTTTCAATGATTCATGTTCTACTGTGGTCTTTTTGACATTTGTGGTTTCTCTGCAGCCCATGTTCAGCATATATCATGGCATATAAATACAGAAGGCTTTGTTTTTAAAGAATAATTACCATCTCTACTCAACAGGCTGTATTTATGAAAAGGAAATGTTATGAAAAGATGATGCCACAGACATTAACCTACCTTTACATTCGTTACCTTTCAGTTAGTTCAGTGATGTTTATGAGTGTAGCTGCTGAGTGGATGTATTAAATTTTTATTTCATTGCTGAATGGCCCTCAAGGATATCCCACTTTGAGCAATTATGGGTAAACAAACAAAATAAAGCCTACACAATTTTCATCTCTCTTTCCCATATTAACAATTCTATATATTTTTAACAGACTGAAACACGTAGGGATTTTGTTTGTTTGCTTGCTTGCTTGCTTGCTTGCTTGTTTTCCCAGACAGGGAAAAATGATTGGCAGGGAATTACCTTAGTGATCTTTGACAATAGAATGAATGAGCAGTGTGTCTAGTCTGTACCAGGAAATAACCAGTGGTTTATTGTTCAAATTAATCACTAGGGGGCCTTGTTTAAAGGTAAATTTCTGAAGGCTGTCCCCAGGAATTCTGATCCTGAATGACTGAACTGGGACCCAAGAATCTGCATTTTCAATTAGTCACCAGGAGATTCTCATCAGGGTGGTTTGCAACCATATTTGAAAACTTTCACTTCATCTGTGGTATTGGCCTCTTCAGCAAGATTTACTCTTTAGCAAGAGTACCACATGAGCTAACTGGTCAGAGAAAAATACACAGGGCCCCAGCTTGGCGAGGCTACTATTCTGAATTCTCCCTGTCCTCTCTTTATTTGTAATTCACTTTCCTTTTGCCATGCCTAAAATTTACCCTTCTCCTGTATCCTAAGTAAATAGTGAAGTAAGGGTGGGAAACGGGCAAACAGAAGCACTTATTATGTGATAAAAGTGATTATAACAACTGGAGAATACAGAGTTAAAAGTGTGGAATGAGGGCAGAGGGGCCCAAAGTTGGGAGAGATGGCTACAAACATTCAGAACAGAATGGAATGGAACAAGATAGTCATGAATCCTCAAACTGGGTTGCTAATCTGCCCACGAGAGCAGAAAAACCACCATAAAAAGAAATGAATTATGTTTCACTTCTTACAGAAGTTATCACTTGGCCACAGTTTGATTTCTCCAAGACCTCACATAAATTTTAGGCCCCATGCCTACAAAAAAAAATGTTTAAAAGTGAAGTGGTTAAAACCTTAAAGTGACCTTCTGGCCTTCTAGCTGAGACTGTAACCAACATCCCCACTATTTTCTTCCTCCCAAGTTGGTGCATCTGCCATCTAATTAACACCTCATTTAACTAGACACCTGAGGCTTTTGTGCCAGCCCTCTTGAAACCATTAGGCCTCTGCTGAATGGGGTGGTGTGATTATAATTAGGTGGGAGACACAAAGAACAGTGCATGCGATAAGTTTTTGTGAAAACTCCCTTAATGGAAGTGGGGGTCACTATAAAGGGAAATAAATGAAGTTATGATAGGGGAGGTCTATTAAACTGCAGGATGTTTAGGTACCCAAATGACTTATAGCAATGCAGAGCAGAATGACTTTCCATAGCTGTCACCTTCTCCCAAGCTTAAGATCCTTTAATGTTTGGTTTGAAATTATAGCATTCTTTTGTTAAATAAAAACCTATAAATAGCTCTACCACTAAAATTTAATTTTTTCTGGATATATTAGGATTATCTGTAATAAATAAATGGTGATTTTTATAAATCCAAACAACCTTATACATAAATATGAATCTAATTTTCTCCTTAAGCTTTAAAAATTTCCCAATAAAAAGCATTTCAAAATATTTTCACACTTAGGTAGATTTTTTAAATTTCTAGTTTTTTGTGTGTGTTTGTGTTTTTTTTTGTTTGTTTGTTTTTTGTTTTTTTCATATTTATCCTCTCTGGAGAAGTGCTTCTCATACTCTAATGTGCATAACAATTTCCTGGGGATATTGTGAAAATGCAGAATCTGATTTAGTAGGTCTGGGCTGAAGCCTTTGAAACTGTATTTCTAAAAACTCATAGATGGTGCCCATGTGCTGGTTTATGGATCACACTTTGAGTAGCAACTCTCTGCTAGAACATATTTCTTAACTAGCCAATATAGCTTTTCATCAAAGAGAAATAGTCTTTTCTAGTTCAAGATTTCATTTGAATTAACACTGGAGGAGGATTGAGACTAGTTAACATAGCAGAAACAAATTAACCCTAGTCCTTTGAAAGTCTCTGAACTTTACAATACATGGTACTTTCAACTGACTTCCATGTTGTCTGATATCATATGTGAAAATGGGTATTACTTGTGCTATTTCAGATGATATGTTTAATTAATGTTCATTAAGGAAGTACAAATAACTTGAACTTTTATCCTGTCATTCTCAATCTGGGACCATTTTAACAACAAAATCCCATAAAATATGTATTTGATCATTGAGATGTAGAAATCATGAGGCTAGGCCCTTTTTATAACCTTGAATTTGCCAGTAGTCAGCACATAAATATGTCTTCTCTAGAGAAGCAGCAGCTCAAATGTGCTAGACCCTTGTAAATGGTAAGTCACTTGACTTTGTCAACTGGTTGATATAAATGGACTAAAACTGAATAGCAAGAGAAAGAGAGAAGAGAGAAATAACCCACATGTGGTTACAAAAATGAAG
Organism: Tolypeutes matacus; assembly: GCA_026826555.1. Classification (NCBI taxonomy): domain Eukaryota; kingdom Metazoa; phylum Chordata; class Mammalia; order Cingulata; family Chlamyphoridae; genus Tolypeutes; species Tolypeutes matacus. The sequence goes on along the minus strand of JAKSZT010053770.1, from coordinate 3,831,429 downwards.
AAAAAAGAGGAAACATGAACAAAAGAAGACAATAGTGAGAAACATTGGGGGGTTCTAACCCCTTGAGACTCTCATAGGCATACAGGTAGGAGGCACAAAGATTTAAGAATTAATTCTGCTTTATCTACCCTGGAGGTATGAAAAACCAAGGAAGAAAAACTGATTTCTTCAGTGACTGGGAGAGTTTAGAGGTAGACACTTAAATTTGGGTTGGAACTGGAATAGAGAGGCTCTGAGAAGACATATTTCAAGGAAAACCAAGAAGGTGAGAGAGGACCCCAAGATCACTTACAGCCACAGAAAGACAGAGAAACCCCAAGAGGCTGAAAGAGAGGCTGGAGGCTGGAATCAGTGGAACAGCCTGGCTGAAGAGATGAAGTCTGGGGAGGGACAAGCTTTATGCCTGATCACCCACAGATGAGCGTAAGGAGGAAGTAAGCCTGGAGGAGAAGGCACAGACCGGCTGCCATTTTGCCTTGCCACATGGTAGTAGTCCAGGATCACCAGCATCTGACTTTGAATGAGACAGCATCTCTGCTGTTACCTTGATTTGGACATTTTCACAGCCTCAGAATGGCAAGATTTTAACCTAATAAATTCCCATTATAAAAGCCAACCTATTTCTGATATTTTGCATTGGCAGCCTTCAGCAAACTAAAACAGACACTAAGTAGGAATGACTCTCTTGGCGATTCCCTAAACTATGTCAACCTTGTATCTGTGTACCATTAAAGAATTAATTCTGAGAAAATCATGTTGCTGATAAAGTATGGATCCCATGCAAAGGAAGGGAAATTCTGTATCACTCAGTCTACTTCTTCCAGATTGTAATTTAGTGGACGAGTTCCCAAAAGGATGAGTGGTCCAAGGTCATATTTAAGGACGAGCAAACTCTGAAACCTAGTTCTCTGGAGTCTTCATTCCTACTTGCTCCCACCATGCCAAAGCCCTTTAATTCTGCTACATTCGGGCAAGAGATGGGGTCAGAGAAAGGATTAAGAAGAGAGAACCACATGTACAGGAAGACCCTCCACTGTGTCTTAGAAATAGAACAGACAAGATGGCTTCACTTGGCGTGTCTTCTTAGAATGGACTTAAGTGCTCACAAAGGCCATAAAGTTGTCATTTGAAAAATAGAAATATAATCAATAAGATGATATCTACCCTATCATTTCTTCTATCATCCTTTTTTCCACCAACATCCCAGTCAGGCTTGGAATCATTTTACATACTTGCAAGAGTTAGATATGAATTTTCTCTGTAAACCAGCTTTGCTATTAATAAGGGTAAAATTTTCCTCCATACACAAAGACTTCTTTAACAATATGATCAACATTTTAGATAATAAAGATAGGTGTTTCATTTCAAAAACATTCTTATTTTCCGAATATATTTTAATGTATGCACAACTCATGAGATTCTAACATACAATTCAAAAAGCAAGGCCCAACTCCAATATGCTGTAAGACATTGTGTATTAATGAGGGGCATGTGGGTTGGTTCTAATATTTGCTTCCCCACAACAATAAAAAAGTAGTATTTACTTTGAACATAATTTCAATAGAAAGGCAAAATTTCAGAAGAGAAAATATTTGAAGCAGTACAAAAGTACTTTTTTCACCAATGGCAATTAATTAAAAGTGTAAATTCAGATATTGAACTTTAAAGCACATTGTAGGCTGCATTGTTTATTCAACTTACAGAATAACTGACTAGGCTTAAAGAGTCTGCAACCTACAACTGCTATTCTTTAACATATTCAGAGTTTCACAGTCAAGTTGTTATGATATCACTCCATTTAGGTACAAAGTATATGTACCTCTTATTTTTATATAATGATTTAATATACATTTTCCCCCATTCAATCCTCTGAACCACCTATACTGAGATGAAGTGACACAAATGTCAATAAAATTTTTCTGTAACAACAGGTAAAAGCTTACCATTTAGATTTTTTTTCCGTAAAATAGCCAATTTTCTAGGAAAGGAAAAAGAAAGCTACTAATGGTAACTGCTAGGAGAGCATTTATAAAAATGTAGAAAAATAAAACCACACTTTAAAAGGAAGCAAATCTGCTGAGCCCCACCTACAAGCACACAGGAGAATCAATCATCAAGTTTATTAAGGATATTCTGATGCAGAGTACAATAAGGGCAGTGCCATTGGGGAAAAATTATACATTTATAAAAACTATAATAATAATAACTATAAATTTATTTTTAAATTCTCATGTAAAAATATGTGAAGCAGATAACCTAGAGGTTAAAGATGTGCTTTCTGAAACCAGGCCCCCGGATTCAAATCCCAGCACTGTCACTTACTACCTACGTGACCTTGAGCAAGTTACTAAGTCTCTCTATGCCTCAGTTTCCCTATATATAAAATACAGAAAATAATTGCACCTACCTTTGGTAAGCAGGGAAATGCCCCCTTCCCAAGATATCCACATCCCAATCCCATTTACCTGTGAATATGTTACCTCACATGGCAAAGGGGCCTTTGTGGGTGTGATTAAGGTTAAAGACCTTGAGATGGGAAGATTAGCCTGGATAATCCTGGCAGGTTCAATCCAATCCAATCTGACAGAAGAGTTAGAGAATGAGATGTGATAATGGAAGCAGATTCCAGAGCCATATAGGGTCATAAGCCAAGGAATGCAGACAACATTTAAGAACTGAAAATAGGCAAAGAAATGGAAAGAGAATCCAGAGGAATGCAGCCTGGCCAACACCCTGATTTCAAACTTCTGACCTCCAGAACTGTAAGATCATAAATTTGTTTGTCTTAAACCACTCAGTTTGTGGTAATATGTTACAGCAGCAATAAGACACACACATTACTTCATAGGGTTATAAACATAGTAAACATATGAAAAGCATTTGGAATGGTGCCTAAAATATAGTAAATGCTATGTAACATTGCTATTTTTCACATGAACCAGATTATCTCAATTCTCTACCTAAAAAATCTTCCCTGACTTCCCTTTGCACTGAGATTGACATTAATTTGCTGAATATATTCAATCCCTGCCAATCTTTCTGAGCTCTTCACTGTAACCTCCCACCTAACTCACTGCTGCCCACCCACACTGGCCTTTTGGCAATTTCTCAGAGAAGTCAAGCCCCTTTGAGCCTCACTATCTTTGTAACAGCTATCCCATTAGCCTGAAAAGTTCTTTCCCTCATGCTTATCCCAGCTACATCCTACCTATATTTTAGGTATTTTTTGAAATGGTCTTTCCTCAGTCCTTAGCTAAAAATAGAAATTCTCTCTCTAAATTCTCCTTTCTTTAAAGGCCAATAAGCACTCGAAAAGATGCTTAGTATCATTAGCCATTAGGGAAACACAATCCAAACATACAATGAGATACCACTACATACCCTCTAGGATAGCTGAAATAAAAAGACAGACATTAGGAAGTGTATTAATCAGCCAAAGGGGTGCTGATGCAAAGTACCAGAACTCCGTTGTCTTTTATAAAGGGTATTTATTTGGGGTAGAAGCTTACAGTTACCAGGCCCTAAAGAATCCAACTTAAGTTACCTTAAGAGGTACTTTCTCACCCAAAGTCTGTTGCCATGTGTTGATGCAAGATGGCAGGTGATGTCTGTGAGGGTTCAGCCTTCCTCCTTCCTCTTAAGGCTCCATGGTCCCAGCTTCTTCCAATCTCAGCTGTAGACTGGAGGGCTTGGTTCTTTCCTGGCTCAGCTATTCTGGTCTCTTCACAAGGTCAGCTATAGACTATAATGCTCATCTCTCTTCCCGGGGCCGTGTCTATGGAGCACTCTCTCTTCCTGTGTATCTGCTTCTGTGTGAGAATCTATTTTATCAGCCCACCAAGGGGGTGGGGACTCAACCCTTCATGCCCTAATGATGTGGTTGAATCAAAGCCCTAATCTTAACATAATTTAACCAAAGACATCTCAGTTGAATCTAATACAATCAATGTTATCACATCCAGAGGAACAGACCAGTTTACAAACATAATTAAATATCTTTTCTGGAATTCATAAATAATATCAAACTGTTACAGTAAGTGTTGATAAGGATGTGGAGAAATTAGAACCTCTGTACAGTACATTCTACTGGCACTGTAAAATGGTGCAGTCACTTTGGAAGACAATTTGGCAGTTCCTCAACATGTTAAATAGAGTTAATAAATGACTCAACAATTCCACTAAATCTATACTAGAGATAATTACAAACATATGTATATACAAAGCCCTGTACGTGAATGTTCATAGCAGAATTGTTTATAATAGCCAATTGGGGGAAACAACTCAAATGCCTATCAATGGGTGAATGGATAAACAAAATGTGGTATATCCATGCAATGAAATATTATTCAATATTATGCAATAAAAATGAGTGAAGTACTTCTATATGCTACAAAATGGATGAACCTTGAAAACATTATACTAAGTGAAAAAAGCCAGTCACAAAGGCCATATGTTGTATGATTCCATTTATAAGAAATGACCAGAATAAGAAAATCTGCAGGGACAAAAAGTCAATTAGTGGTTTCCAGGGACTGTAGGAAGGAAGGATATGGAGTGACTGCTAATGGATATGGATTTCTTTCGGGGGTGATGAAAATGTCCTAAAATTAGATAGTGGTGATGGTTGCACAACTGTGAAAATACTAAAAATTATTATATTGCATACTTTAAAAGGGTGAATTTTGTACTTTTTGAATACATTCTGAATTATATATCAATAAAATCGTCACTATTTTCTAAAGATTTTTTAAAATCCCATTTTGTTTCTTTGTAGTAATTATCACAATTTGTAATCATATAATTATATGAAATTTTATGTTCAACATCTCACATTCCAACCAAACTATAATGTCAAAAAGGGCCAGAACTATGCTTGATTTCTTTTCATTGCTGTGTCATAGAACATGTGCCTTCTACCATGCCCAATAGGTGGTTAGTGCTCAATATTTGCTAAGTAAATGAGAAGGATTATGATTAGTATGTGTAACTGATAATGATAAGGACAGCAATATTAGGAAACCAACCATCAGTTTGTGCCTAAATCAGGAAACCAAAGATAACCTTGGAAATTAGCTCTGGTTCTACTTCTTTAAAATCAAATTAATTTGGGGTCATCTGACTTATATAGAAACAGGGGTGTTCACAATTTTCATTTCTGAGCTAGCCATGGAGAAGCACCATATGTTCTTTATTGTCAGAGAGCAATTTTTGGCATCGTAGTTTCCATGACACTATCAAAGAGTGTATTAGAACCTCAGGCTTCTGACAGGGTTCCGGGCTTACAGAACATGAAAATGACTGCCTCTTTAATGTTCATCTAGGCATCCATTACACTTTCACCAATTTACTCATTCAACCATTATTGTCATTCACCCTTATTCCAGGTGCCCTCATTGAGCTTACATTGCAGCAACGGGGAAAGAGTAAAATAATTAATAAATTAAAATACGTGGTATCCCAGAGGATGACAAAATGCTGAGGAGGTTATTAAGCATGATAGGGAAGTGGAAGAATGGGGGTGCAAATTTAAATAAGTGGTCAGGGAAGACCTTCATAAGAAGGTGAGACCTTCATAAGTTGATGAGTCCAGGGAACTCTCTAGAGCTGGGGTTCTTAACCCTTTTTTTTTCCACGGACCCTTCACCAGTCAGTTGAAAACCACGGACCCCTTACTAAGTCCACACTATACTGTATTTATTTATTTAAGGACTATATCCCAACTCACCAACACATCCCCACAAGAATAATATATTTTTGAATTTCAATTCAAGCTCACGGACCCCTGGTTAAGAACCCTTGATCTAGGGGAACAGCATTCCAGGCAGAAAGAAAAACAACAAAAAAGAGAACAAGGGCAGAAGCCCTAAAGTAGAAGTATTCTGGCATGTTAAAGAATAGCAAGGAGGCGCTGGTGATTGTCATAAGGTGATAAAGGGAGAGAATGGTAAGAGAAAAGGGTCAAAGGGGAAATGGGAAAGGGTAAGAGAGGAGAATCCTTTCCCATAGGCCATTATATAGATATTGACTTTTACTTTGAAAGAAATGGGAAGCACTAGAAAATTTTAAATGTTGAGGTACTATGGTCTCCTTATTTTTTAATAGATCACTTTGCTGTGTTGAAAATAGTTGGGGGTGTAGGGAGAAGCATGATGAGGGTCAGGGTAGGACCACAAGCAGAGAGGCTAGTGCAAGATCCAGGTGAGGAATAGTACAGGTGATTTTGACCAGGGTGATTGCAACAGAAGTGATAGAAAGTGATGAGCTTGGGATAGAAGGTGAAGAGAGATCCAACAGGATTTGCAGATCAAGATCATTAGTGACCTTAACAAGAGGAATTTTGGTGGCATGGAAGAGAAAAAGGTCTGTTTACACAGAGTTTAAGAGAGATGAGGATGAAAGGAATTGGACACAGAGATTACAGATAGTACGTTTGAAAAGTTTTGTTTTAAAGGGACAGTACTTAGAGGGGAAATAGGGTCATGAGAAAGTTGTTTATTTTTTAACAGCATTTTTTTATATATATATTGATGAGAGGGAAAACTGATACAGCAGAAAGGAAAAACTGATGCAAGAGATAGGAGATATAGGAGATACTAGCTGAAGCAATTGAGTAGGTGAGAGAGGATGGGAGCACAAGGGAAGCTGTCGATTAGGAGCATGGGCAATGAAAACATAGTAATGAAGACAGAGGGTGTAGGCACTGATGCTCTAATTGAGTAGAGGGGGTGGTGTAGTTCGGGAAAGTTGTCTCCTTTTTGCTCCTGTTAACTCATGAAATAAGAGCAAGGCTTTCAGCTGAGAGGAAGGATGATAATAGCAGTGTTGACAATATGAGGAAGAGGAGAGGGTGAGGAGTGGTCATCCAGGAGAGAGAGAGTGGGAGCACACAATTTCTAGGTGTTACTATGAGAGTAAGTGACTGAGGTTGTGTAAAGGACATTATTGATAGACAGGAAGTCAAGGAAATGAGAGAACAGGGTATTATGTGTGTATATTGAAATCAGTCCCTAAGAATCATAATAGGGAAGTATTGCAAAAGACAATAAGCCAGAAGCTAAATTGTTTGGCTTGAGTTTGAATTTCTTTTCAGTTTTATTGAGGACTCAGTCACAATTTCCAAAATGTTTATCTTTTTCTGATTCTTGCTTTGCCTTCTTTTATTTTTCTTTAAACAGTCAAGAAAAGGAATTTATGACTAGGCTGTAACTAGTATATTAAAATTTTGTTTTGTTTTGTTTTGTTTTTAATTATAAAAAACATACTCCATAACGAATCCAAACATGAACTAGCCATTCAGCAATTTGTACCTAGAAAAAAACAACTTACACTGGGTAGAAGAAAAAAAAAATGCCAATTGCATTTCTTTTATTCAGTTTCAGAGAAAAGGTTTTGTAAGGAAGTGGCTGAAAAATGTGTGCAAATGTAAAATGTTGCATCTGTTAAGTTCAGTGACTCTGGTTGGTGAATGTCTAGCCAGAGAAGGTTGCTAAGCAAAATAGTCAAGAAACAGCCTTAAGAGAAATCCATCACAAACCCATCATTTCATATTGGGCCATCAGTCTTCAGCAAGATGCCAACTGTGAATCACCTGAATATTTGGATGTAAGGAGGCATCATCGATAATACCCAGTGTTAATAGAAAACCATCAGGCCCATGCTCAGTTGCCCACTGGTAAGGGTCATTGATTTGCTCTGTGGCAGGATAAAGACTTATGAATTTTGGGCACCATTTTGGAGCAAGATCTTTACATTCTGCTCCTTCAAGCACGTGCAAGATATTAATCAAACTGCACCTATTTTTAATTTCAGATTGTTCAGCTCTTTTTAAATTGGATACTGGGAAAGGAAAGTATAACATTAATGAGGGACCTAAGTTGATATTGAAGTACTGAAAAATAAACAGTGGAACAGGGATCCAATTAGTTTGGACCATTTCTCAAGTTGTAAGTCTAATTCCTAAAGTGAGAAACACAATCCAAATACAGTAATATTTTTTAATATTATGTGTTAAATATAAATGTTAACTATAAATATTAAAATCTGAGGACCCCAATGACAAAAAGAATTGGTCCCTTTGTGAGGGATCTGAATTTGAGACACAGGGAATTTCTCATACTATGAAATTTCCAGAATTAGTCTTTAGTTCATACATGCCAATGGCAATTTTGTTTAAAGTGAGCATTTTCATTTGCTATGTTAAAAAAAAAAGACATACAAAGTGACAAGAATCTGGAAACCATTTTAGAATGTGTACAAACTAAGAGAACCAAGTTAAAAAATATATCATTAGATAAAAACCTTAGAGTTTTGTGGAAGAAGAATTTTGTTGGACACTATAAATGTGTATGAATGGGTGGGAATAGGATTGGAGTGGTTTACAAAGCTGAGCAGCATGCGGCCCACTACCCATCATTTCCATGTGCCCTACAGAGAAAACTCCAAAAAGAATCACCAATTGTTCTAAAACGGTCTTAGTAAAATTGATAAAGTAAATAAATATGAGCATCATGAATAGTACTTCTCCCTACTTATATGTGAGGAGGCTGAAGATATCTTCTGAGTTTTATATGAAGCTTTACATTTGTGTTGAGGCAGCCATTGACGCATACAAGAAACAGGGACAAAAGTGCATTAGAACCAAAGAGAAAATGTGAATTAGACCAAAGGCACCAGAACATAGGGGTTGACATTTATGCTTACCTGTAGAGAATAAGGAAAAATCGAGTCAACCAAGAAAGACAACTAGAGGAATGGCTTTTGAGTTTGACCCTGGGCTGAAGGATAAAGAGCTGATTCAGAGTATTCTTCAAGTATAATCCAAGGTGAGAAGAAACTGGTTGTTTTCGTTTGGTTGGTTGGTTGGTTTGGTTTGGGTTTGGGGGGGAGGGTTGTATTATTTTACTTTGCTTTGCTTTGCTTTGCTTTGCTTTGCTTTGCTTTGCTTTGCTTTGCTTTGCTTTGCTTTGCTTT